>CATIWR010016115.1:0-66466 GCA_949677035.1 Omphalea diandra | reverse complement strand
ATGTGCAGTCAGAGCTACTTTTCCAAAAGAATAAAGAAACTTTTACCTTTGAGAAGGGGTGGGCTTTCCCTAGAAGGGTCTATTTCAATGGTGATAACTGTGTCATGCCACCTCCAGATGCCTATCCATGGTTGCCAAATGACAGCTACCGCCAACTTATCTCACCACTTGTGCTGATAATGGCTTTGTTTTCTGCATTAGCATTCTTATACAGATATGTGTAAGTTGCAAAAAATATTCTGCAAAATACCATGATCTTCAAATTTTGGCCAGATCCTGACCCTAATATCGATTCACAAACTGATTGGGAGTTAATATTTTAGTGCAATTCTATCCAGCATTTTTAGCAGTTCGAGGTGCTATTTTGTTTCTGCACTCTGCAGCTTCTGTTTAGTGCATTTGTGGGTGATGTAGCTGCTACTTGTGACTTGTAGCTGCTGTCTAACACTTCATCTTGTACTTCCTTATCTTCTTTGTAGAGTACCATCAATACAATTATGATGTGAAAAAAATTAGGTAAATAAAAAGAACTTTTCATAGAAAATTAGTTTGAATTCGTGCTTGATTGTTTTATTTTTCTTCTCTGTTTCTTTTCCCTAACTCCCTATATTTTGCTCTATGATCGTTGATGAAATTGCATACGAGGTAGTTCTGCATTGGGATCATGATGAACTGGTAACCGCAAAAGTACCAAGTAAATTTCATTTATTCAATGTATAAGTGAGATCCTTCGCAGTAAACCATATCCTTCATGTCCTTTTCGAACACAATATTCATAATCTCATGTTATGTAGTGCACAAAGGCAATTTTGTTTGTTTCAAAGAATTTTGATTCCATATGCCCGTGCCCCCAGCTATCTATTTAAATTTCCAACACTAGCACCGTTGCTGTCTACAGCACCTACCAAATAATTATAAATGAGAAAAACAATGTAGAAGACAATGCCAAGAAGGAGACCAGGGATCCATGAGCAGAATTCGGCAGAAAAGGGTATGTATCTGGTGGAGGCAGCATGCATTCGTCGCCATTGAAGTAGACTTTCCGTGGAAATGCCCATCCCTGCTTGAAAGTAAAGGTGTTTATGTCCTTCTGCAGAAGAACTTCTGATTGAACATTTCCTGAAGGACCTGCTTCCATTAATACATCATTGTAATATTTCATGCCATAGAACATCCCTGTGTCATCTGCATACAACATAACAGTCGCTATCAAGTTAATATCTTATCTTGCACGTTTTTATCAAGATAACAAGAGCAGAATTTCTTGACACTCACTTATCGACTTGTAGGGGATGAGAGGCTGATAATTGAAACTAAAAACTTGTGTTACATTGTTGAGATTCGGATGCTGGATAACAAGTGACCACAGTGTGTAGTTCACTCTGTAGTTGAAATTTACTATTGCAATCTTCACACGCCAGTATTCCTTATAATTAACCTTCACATGCCAGTGAACTCGAACTGGGCACATATGGTGTGTGCATTGCAGAAGAGAGGTAGTTTCATTATTCGAATTGTTTGCTCCCACCACCTTAAGAATTTTCGAATCACGACTGCATCAACAGTTATTCATTGCATGTTTTAGATTCAATTGTGGAAATCACTAGGTATAATTAGTGATACTAAACTCAAAGTGATGAAAATAATGGATTACTTGACACAAGTGTTATTATTTTGGCAGCCACAGGCACAAGTGGGGCAAGGAGTGATTTCTTGATTGTAGAAAGTGGAGAAAGATACACAGCAATTCGGGTTTTTCCTAGCCAAGAACTGGGAGTAAGTGCAGGTCACATTCCAAGTCACTGCATAAAACGCAGATACAACAAAATCAAGAATAGTAATGACACTCTTCAATAGAAAGAAATAAAGAATCAGAAACTTACGCAATGCTTGAGTTTTTCTGCGTCGGTCTGGAGTCAGAAACCTGGTGGAAGGCACAAGCTTTGCAGGCCCACAAGTATACCCAGGACCTGGACCGAGCAACGTGAAGTTCTTGGGAAGTTTGACAGTCTTATTTGAAGTACCAGCTAATCCAACAGTAATCTGGAACTGAGACACAGAAGCTGAGGGATTTTGGCCCCAAGCTGAGACTACTCCACCTTTGCAACAATTGGTGAACTGTTGGTTGTAAGGAGCATCAGGCATCAGGTCCACAACTGCAGGGTTTCTCTTGCAGCAATGTGGAATGTTGGCTTTGAACTTGGAGCAGTCACCTTGTTCAGATGCTTGAGCACCAACCATGGACCATATTATTTCTTTCTTAGTCCATGTCCAGCCGATAGTCCAGCCAGGGTTCATTATATGCCGGAATGTTTGAAAATTGTTCAAGGTCACCATAGCCTGGGAAATACATTACCGTCACCAATGAAAGATTTTAAATTCAATCAAACGAAAATGGATTGCTGCACTAGTAACACTTGCTAAGAATTGCATTCGATTCCCATTTCTAGAGCGAATAAAAGGCGGTCTCCTATACTATTGATATCAAGTGCTCTACTTACTGTGTACCCATCTGAAGCCCAAGACATGATATCCCATCTGATGGTGATGTTACCATTTGGATCCAAGGGGTCATATGCGGCTGTAATCACAATGCAAAACCAAGAAATTAAATAAGCACAAGTAAAATCTTAAAATCGAAACACAAGTTGACGAACTAAAATTTCACCTGCACAAGAAAAAAGGGCCAGAAAAAAGAAAGCTGAGGTGATAAATCTCATTGTACTTAAACAATCCTTAGCTCTATTGTTACCAATGACTTAAAGCCAATTTCATGAATTAGATTCAAGAATTTGCTAAGATCAACGTTCCAAACTTTATAGAGCAACAAGTTGTGACGGTGGCCCTAACCACTGGTTACATGTTTTCAAGATTATAAATAAGCCTCTCTCTGAATTGGGTTTATGCCTTTCACTTTCCTTATCGTAAAGCAACGATTAGGTGAGAAGTGGCGGGAGAAAACTTGACGAGTTCCTGTGAGAATAACATCTCAACGGCCCTGCTCCTCGTGTGCATACAAAATTTATTTTAAGGACATGGTTAACTGTCAAATTTGATATCAGCCATAACCTTGATAGCTAGAGAGTTACCTAAGCTCCATTACATGAAAACTGATAGAAGGAGGATTGATTTATATGCCATGATTTGAGGAAAATGCAAAATCCCCATCTGATATGATTGGGAGAAGGATAAGATACCTTATTATGCTAGCCAGATCTCTGTGCTATAGTTGAGAAAATATATTCGATGCCCTAAAGAAGGACTAAGACAATGTGTTCTATCTAATATGCATGTACTTGATTCTTTATCGCTTCATGTGCCAATTATCTCATTCTTGTTCTTCAATTGTTTGATTGAAAGTTTTGTGATTTTTCATCCTAAATAAGCTGCGCAAATTGAAATTTCAAACAAACTAATTAAGGGTAGTATTTATAAGATTTTTCAAATATTTTCACGAATATTATTACAAACATTATTTTTCCTTTTGTTAACTCAAATATTTTTACATTTTGGAAAAACAAATGAGGCGAAATATTTTCACCAAAATTTCTTATCGAATAGTGAAAATATTTCGATAATAGACCTTTAGTGACCTATAGTCACAATTTCGAGATGTAGAAATAATCTTTTTGAAAAATAAAAATGCAATAATCTTGGAGTATGTCACAGGGAGAAAAGATGAGAATCTCAAATCCATCTAATAGACTAATTTTATGTGAATTAGGACCTCTTTAGTTTAATGGTTATGGTTAGTTAAGTGATTAACATCGACGATCAATAAGGAATTGTGAGTGATCAATAAAGAAAAAGTATTTGATAATTTAGTAATTGAACATGTGATCAGATTATAAAATAATAATAAAAATAGTTATTTTTATATTTTAATTAATTTTATATAAAATATAAATTGATATAATTATAAATAATGATAAAATTAATACTAATAAAAAAATTTCAAAGTTCATATTTTATATTTCAAATGCTAAAAAAAACTAATTTTTAGTATTTAGTTATATTTTTTAAAACCTTGAACACTAATTATTAAATTGAAACGTTAAGCATTGATATTTATTAAATATTAATTTTTAGTATTTAAATATTCAATCTCTGAACGATAATGAATAACATTAATCAAACGACTATTTAGTGAGATCAAACAATAACCAATTAAAAAGAGGAAAAAAGAAAAGGATGCAATAACATGTAAACAATTAAACCAATTAATCACAAATCCATGCGTCAGCGGTATAACTATAATAATACAAATTTAAAATAAAATTGAATATTTATTTTATTTAATAATTAATTATTATTTTATAAGAATATTATCAAGTAAATAAAATAATAAAATAATTTTTTTAAAATTTATAATTATGATCAAATAAATAATAAAATTAATAGATAGTTACAAATTATATACACAGATATGAGTAGTTGTAATAAAGTATTATGTACTCATTAATATCTTTAATCTTATGTGACATTATTTTAAGAGAAAATTTATTAAATTAAATAAAATATTTTCTAATAATTTATTAGGCTATTGATATTTCTTATATATTCAGAATTTTGAATAATTAATGAAATTAATTTAAATTTTAACTTTTTGTTTACATTTTTTTTACTTTTAGATTTTTAATTTCTTGTTTAAAAGTTATTTAGAAATTTCACTTTTTAGGTTAATCTAATTTCCAATTCAAATTTTTTTTTATATGATCTTGGTTTTATGTTTAGAATTTTCACTATTTAAGTTTTTTTAATTTTTTATTTGAAGATTTTTTTATATGACAATTGATTTTTTTAAATTTCCTATTTATGTTTTCTTTTAATATGATAGTTTTTTTTTGTAACATAATGTAATATCATGACAAATGACTGTATTACAAATAATTATGTGACAAATGACAAGTAATGATTTAAAGCTAATTCATAGATCAAAATTAATAATATACCAGTTGCAAACTCATGCATTGCATGGTAAAATTATAATAATAAAATTTAAAATAAATTTAATATTTATTTTTATTTAATAATTAATTTAATTATTATTATTATTTTATAAAAAAATTATTATTAAGTAAATAAAATAATAAAATTTCAAAATTTATAATTATATACAGAAATAGTTATAATGAAAAAAATAATTCATACATTTTATTTATTGATTCATACTTTTAATCTTTATGTGATATAATTTTAAGAAAAATTTTATTAAAAATAAAAGTAATTTCTTATTATCAATCAAATAAATAATATTAAGTATTTCATAATAAAAAATAAAATTAATAGATGGTTACAAAATATATATACATATATGTGTAATTGTAATAAAGAATTATTTGTTGATTCAATCTTGTGGGACATAATTTTAAAAGAAAATTTATTAAATTTAAATGAAGTATTTTCTAATAATTTATTAAACTATCGGTACTTCTTATATATTTAGAATTTCAAATAATTAATGGAATTAATTTAAAATTTAACTTCCTATTTAGAATTTTTATTTTTAGGTTTTTCTAATTTTCAATTTAGAATTTTTTTATGTGATCTTAACTTCCTGTTTAGAATTTCTATTTGTTTAGGTTTTTTAATTTCTTATTTAGAAGGTGTTTTTTATATGACAATTAATTTTCTCAATTTTCTATTTAAATTTTCTTTTGATATAGCAGTTTTATAACATAATATAAAATAATGACACATAGTTATATTATAAATAATTGTTTAACAAATGATAAGCAATAGTTAAAGGCTAATTCTGATATCGTAGTTAATAATATACTAGATGCAGACTTGCGTGTTGTGTGATATAATTATAATAATAAAATTTAAAATAAATTTAATATTCATTTTTATTTAATAATTAAATATTATTTTATAAAAAATTTATTATTAAGTAAATAAAATAAATTGCTTAAAATATATAATTATGTACGAAGATAGTTATAATAAAGAAAGTAACTCATATTTTCAATCGGTTGATTCATACTTGCAATATTTATGTGATATAATTTTAAGAGAAAATTTATTAGAAAAATAAAATAATTATTGATCATCAATCAAATAAATAATATTAAGTATTTCATAATAAAAAACAAAATTAATAGATAGTTACAAATTATATATATATATATATATATAAGTAGATGTAATAAGAAATTATCTACCGATTCATATTTTCAATCTTATATGACTTAATTTTAAAAGAAAATTTATTAAAGTTAAACAAAATATTTTCTAATAATTTATTAGAATGTCGCCACTTCTTGTATATTCGAAATTTTAAATAATTGACGAAAATAATTTAAAATTTAGCTTGTTGTTTAGATTTTTTTTACTTTTGTATTTTTAAATTTTCTATTTAAAATTTATTTAAAATTTTTATTTTTAGATTTTCTAATTTTTGGTTCAGAAATTTTTTTATATAATTTTAGTTTTTTAAAATTTTCTACTATTTAGATTTCTTAATTTCTTATTTAGAAAGTGTTTTTATATGACAATTGATTTATTTAAATTTCTATTTAATTTTTTATATGATAGTTTTTTTGTAATCTTATATAAAATAGTAATATGTGGTTGTATTATAAATAATTATTTAATAAATGATAAACAATGGTTTAAAGTTAATGATGAAACTTAAGTTATTGATATATATTGATATTGAATGTATTCCCCTCTACATTAATTTGGTATGTAACTTGACAAGTTTTTTTTTTAAGTGATACATGACATGTTAATTATAATAGTTAATATTTATAATTAATTTTCAATCAAAAAATTATTTATAATTTATTAAATTAATATTTTAATAAAGTAAGTAATTGGGAGCAATATATTGTTACGGAATTTTCTATTTAATTTAAAATTATAAAATAATTAATTAAAAATATAAAAAATAAAAAATACATATAAAAGAATAAGAATTTGTAATTACAATTTATTTAAATTAAAATAATTTAAAGTAATTAATGATAAAAATAAAATAAATAAATAAATTTAATTTAATTTAAAAATTATTTATTTGATGTTCTTATATATTAAAATATAATATAAAATAAGATTAAAAAATTTAATTAATAGATTTATAAAATGTTTAGCGATTTGTTTACAACAAAGATTAATAATATATTCTAAAAAAAACTATAAATCTAAATTTTAATTAAAAACTTCTAAAAATGGGAATGACAATAGAAAGTTCTAAAATGAGAATGATATATGAATATATAATAACGATACAAGTCATAATGATCGGAGAATGACACCTTATGGAAGGAAACACAGAAAAAAACTGATATTCCCATTAATAGATTATTAACGTTCGAAATATTGAGTGCATTTCTTATAATATTTGAGATTAAATTTTTAAATTTTGATAATTCATTTTCCAATAATAATTTTTGATGCACAAAATAAGGAAAAAAAAAAAAAAGATTAACCCAATATTTTGTGACCGAAACTAATCTTTAAACCTTGTTTTTTAAAAAAAGAAAAGAAAAGAAAATTTCTTTAAACAGGATCTGTAAAGGCATTTTTATATTGAACTCTGAATATTCAAAGGTCATACAGTTTTTCAAGTGAAACAAGGGGCTATTGCCTCTGGTTTGAGTAATATCATCCCACTGAAATGTGTAGATACCATATCTGGCAGGCCAAGTTATTCTCATGACTCTGAATGCTCTTATCCCATATGCCCATAACACTATATATATTCAAATATTACATGTATAACTCCACATACCAATCCAAATCAAATAGTAGCTTACATATATCTTCCCTAAACTTCCAATTTCCTTTCAAGTTGGAGGAGAAAATTAAAGCATCGATTGATTTCACGTAGCGAGATCAAAATTATTATTTACTAATGGGGCGTTGGATTATACCAGAGGTAAGTAGACATTTTAATAAAATTTTACTTTTTAGTATTTCAATGTAGAAACTAAAAAATTTTCAATATTAATAAGATTTGAATAACGACAGGCCTTTTCATATATGCTACTTTAGTTAATATCATTTTCAACTGGTTAGCAATCATGAATTATTTTAATATAATATGATATCTAAGGGCTGATCAGCTGTGCCATATTAGGTGTATCCACTAATGGCAGCGATGACATTTGTAACGAGTATGTGCATTTTCCAACTTACAAGGAACTTGTTCATGAATCCAGATGTGAGGTAATAATTCTATCCTTTTGGCTACCTAATTAAGTAAAGAACAGACCAAAAATTTTTATTTTATTTGTCTTGACCAATTCTTGGATGATTTACAGGATCAATAAAGCTGACCGCCTCATGGGAGTGCTAGACAACGAAGAGGAAGGGGAGAAATATAAAGAGCATGGACTCAGGAAATTCCTTCGAACTCGCCCACCTCAAATCATGCCTGCCATCAACCGTTTCTTCACTAAAGATGAATGATATATACATATGGCTTCAAAAGTATTTGTTATGATCCACAGCTGCTAGTTTATGGCTGTCCATGGTTAATTTTTTATATAATAAATTCATTAGTTCGGTTTCGTGTTCTTTGCAGTTAGTAAATTTGCGCTTGTTTTGTTTCTGTTTTATACTTTGGCTGTCTTTTTGTAATTACTTCTAGAATATAAAAAAACTGTTTTGGAAATCGGATTAAATTAGTTGGTCAGATCGATAAAATTGAAAATTAGATTAAGGATCAGTTCGGTTTAGACCGACTTTTAATTATTATAAATATAATTACATATTTTAATATTTTTTAATTTTGCAACTATTTTAATAATATTTTGGCCAATTTTTGTGTATTATGGAATCAATTGAATCGAATCGACTAAACTAGTCAAACTAATTGAATAAAAAATTAAGCAGTTGATTAGTTTACTAATTTATCCGGTTTAAAAACATTGGCAAAAGACAAAGACATTATGTCATGCATGTTGTTGAATACTATTAGACTAACAAAATTGACGTTAGTAAGATCATGAACCACACAAATGCTTTGCCTTTCAATTTACAGCCAATGATTTAAGATTGACAAATCAAAACTCTAAAATGAGATCTATTTCCTGTTAGTTCAAAATGAAATCAGTATAATTTTTCCTTAATTGAGGAGTTTATATAAAGTGTGTGGACGAACATATATAAAATTTTTTAGTGTCTTTATTAAAGAAAATCAATTCTAGAAAAGTGAAAATGAGAGAGGATATTTAAGACACTTTCGTTCACTATAAAAATGTAATGAAAAATTGATTCCTTCACTTTTTCTTTACTTTATCTAAATTTTCTGTAAAAAAGTGATCTAAAATATAGAATTGTGCAATTGATTCAAACCAGATCAACCAAATAGATTGAATTGAAAAATTACAAAGTTGAATTTAGAAAAAAATCAAATCAAATTAAACTGAATAAAGTATAAAAATTGAATTGACCTAAACCAATTTGATTCAATTTGAACAAAATTTTTAAAAAATAAAATTTGTAAATATTTTCAATATAAATAATAATTTTTATAATATATTTTTCATACAAATAATAACTTTTTAATAGATTATTATGTGTTTTTAATATAAATAATAAATTTAAATAAAATTGAATCATTTAAATTTGATTTAGTATAAATTTAAATTATTTTAGTTTGATTTAAAATTAGTTCAGTTCGGTTTAATTAAACAAAATATTTTTTACAAAAATCAAATTGAATGAACTCACTAAATTTTTTTTAAAATGAAATTAAACTAAATTGTACCTATATAGAAATCAAATAAAAAAAATCGAACTGATTCATTTTGATCTAGAGGTAGCAAATGGGTTAGCTTGTTTCGTTTTAGGGTTGAGTTCGAGTTTACTCTTAATATTAATATTTTTTATCAGATTGAGTTATTTATTATTCAATTTTAAAATGTCTATTTAAATTTTTTTATTATTTTTGTAATATTTTCTCATAATTTGTTAAGAGAGAAATAATAATTTTCACTTAAAAATTATTTTTAGTAAGATATATTTTATATAAAATGAAACTTAATTAAAATTTTTATTTTTATTTAAATATTTAATAAATTAAGTAAATTTATTTTTTAAACCAACAAACTATATATAATGACAACAATTGAATTAAGCCCGCGCAAAATTATATTCAAGTCATATTTTATAGTTTAAATTAATTTAAAAATAAATATATAATGTTCAATGATAGAAAATCATTCATTATAAAAAATTGTATACATTATGATAAAAATTTGTTTGATAAAATTAGATTTGTTTTAATATGTGATTTTATCATGATAAAAATCAAATTTGTTACAATTATTACAAAAAAAGTAAAATTGCGATAAATTTCTTTTACATATTAAGTAATATTGTGATAAATTTCTTTTATATGTTAAATTATTTATAAAAATTAGGGTAAAAATTTAGTTTAATCACTCAAAATTCAAATTTCTATATGATTTTAAATTATATCCAAAACTTCTTATTGGGTTAATTACATGGTAATTCGACAAATTAATTTTAATTATACCTCAAGTTAAAAATAAAATTGAGTAAAATGCATTTAGATTTATTTGATCCTTATAATTTTTTAATTAGTTCAATTAAAAATAAAATTAAGTTTACAACTTAATTAATATACTACTTTTATTTTTATTCAATTTAATATTATTTTTACTTAATTGAATTTATTATGTAGTTTTGTCTGATGAATTTAATTTTATATTGAAATTTAAATTATTAAATCTCTCAATCTCTATTTTTTTTTTAAAAATATCTCTTAGTCTTCTTAAAAAATTAATTTTATATTTTAAATAATAAAATTTTAAACTGTTCAAATAAAAAAGAAATATTTAAAAAATCAACCACATGAGTTTAATTAAGATGATCTTTTTATTTTTTATTCAATTTAATATCATTTTTGCTTAATTAAATTTATATTGTATTTTTAGATGATGAATTTTAATTTTATATTTAATTTAAAAAATGAAAATTTTAGAATTTAAATTTATGATTCATAAAATCTCTCAATTTCTTCTTAAAAATAAATTATTATATTTTAAATAATAATTACTTAAAATTTTTAAATAAAATTTTTAAAAAATATTTACAAAATTATTGACAAGGACTTAACTAAAATAATACTTTATTTTATATTCAATTTAATCCCTTTTCTACTTAAATAAATTTATTATATACTTTTATATGAAAATTTTTAATTTTATATTTAAATATATAAATTTCTAAATTTTAAATTTATAATTCATAAAATCTCTCAATATCATATTTAAAAAATTTTCTTTCAGTCTCTCCTAAAAAATTTAATTTCTATATTTTAAATAATAAATCATTTAAAAAATTAAAAAATATTTTAAAAATCAATTACATGAGCTTAACTGAGATAATACTTTTATTTTTATTCAATTTAATCTCATTTTTCATTAATTAAATTTATTATATACTTTTATTCAATACTTTTATATGTAAATTTGCAAAATCTAAAAATTTTGAAATTTAAATTTATAATTTATAAATTTCTCAATCTCTCATCTAAAAATTTTTTCTTTCATTCTCTTCTTAAAAAATTTAATTTATATATTTTAAATGATAAATTATTTAAACCATTTAAAATTAAAATTTTTAAGAAATATTTAAAAAATCAGTTATATGATATGAATTTGAACATTCTCAAAAAATTTAACCTTAAAATAAAAATTAAGTATTTATTAATTAATTATTTAAATATATAAAAATAAAATTTATAATTTTAAAATATAAAATTAGTATAAAATTATTTATTTATCATCTAAAATAAAAATAAAATTTTGATATTTTTTTGAAAATCTGTTTAAATTGAGTAAAAATAAAAATATTGTCCTAGTAAGATTTAAACTTAATTTTGAATTTGATTGAACTAATTGAAGAAATATATGAGTCAATTGAGGCTAAATATACATTTTATTAAATGTTAATTTTGACTTGAGGTATAGTTGAACCCAATTTATCAAAATATGGTGTAATTGACTCAATTAGAAACTTTAGATATAATTGAAAATTTGTGAAAAGTTTGAGTTTTCTTAATCATTAAGCCCACAAATTTTTAACTCAAAAATTTTTGTCACAGTAAATGAAAATATAAGATAAATTATGACATACTCTTTCATTATAATATTTTCTCACAATATAGTGCCGATTAAATTACATATAAGGAAAAATAATATTGTTATAATAATATTTGTCACTGTATTAAATAATTTAAAAATTATGATAAAATATTTTATCACAATAAATAATGAATTGTAATTTAGGCACATAAAAAGTCATAGTAAAATTAATAAATTTATTAAAATATAAAAATTTCATTATATTTAAAAAAAATCAAGTTAAATGTAAATTTAATTAAATAATCTAAATATTTTTTTTAAATAATTTTTTGCTTTTTTATTTAATTATTGTACATTTTATAAGTAATAAAATTTTTTTTTTTTTTATATTGTTATCAGACCAATTGGAACGGATTACGAGTTGATCTATTCAGGTCAGTTTTGGCCCGACCTGTTAAATTGACTCTTACCCCACTCAAAAATTTTTGAGCCATTTCGGGTTTGCTTCAGGTAAAAAATTACCACCTCTAATATGATCAAATTCTTGGTTTTAAAGCGAATTTTGCTCAGTCCTACTGAAATCTAGACGTATCGTTGCTTTTCCTTTACTTTGATAGATATGTCTAGTTGTTTCCCTGCAAGATTGTGCTTGTAGTAGAAAATGATCTCACCATTAGGAATTAGCTGTTGCAAAATCGTTGTTTTTGCCTTTTGTTGTTATTAACGTAAAAATATTACCAAATGAACCCAAAAATTGGGATTTAACTAATATGCCCACTACACAAACGTGTTTCACAATACAAAGGAGAACTTGTTTAACAATTCAATCACAAGCTGCCAATACCTAAACAGAAAACCTGTAAAATACGCTTTTAACACACTTTCCTATGAACATGAAATAAAATCAATGCAAAAATTCCATCCTAACATACTTTGTCACCTCTCATTGATTTAGAAGGCCAATCCTTGCCCTTTTCCCATTTTCTTGCTTTTTCCACATTCCATTCACTCTCTACTTCACTCAGAATTTCCGCCAAAACCAACCCATAATTCCTATGCCATATGTTTTATTTGTTATAGACAGCTTATCATTTGTATCTAAACTTTTCTGCACCTTCCTTCTTTATTCTCCAAATGGGTATTTCTCAAAACCTTATTTTGATCACAGTTTCATTGCTTGTTGGGGTTGCTGCAGCTTGTTCTAATGGAGATTGCAGGGTTTGTGTCTCTTTGATTTTATATATATGCATGTCTTTTATTTTGATGAAAGGAATTTCTGATTATGTTTTGTTTTTCATTGTTTATTGTTAATCAGTTATTAGATGAATGCTCCTCGGACCAAGATTGTGAAGCTGGACTTTATTGTTTCTCTTGCTCACAAGGATTTTCTGGTTCTAGATGTGTAAGGTCGATCATCACCGACCCATTCAAGCTTCTGGTACCTCTCTGTCTATATCATCTTTTTTCCCTTCTTAGTTAGTCAAGTGTATATGGATTGGTTTAAAGACACTGAAGTCGTCTTGTGAATTTATTTGAACTCAAATTAAAGTAAATTTCTCTTTTTTTTTTCCTTGAAGAAAAATGGAATTATGCACATTTGTCCATTAAAAGAGTAAGTTAACAAAGAAAATTGACTTTTGTCAATCAGGCACTTTTGTCCATTTACTGGAATTGCAAAATTTTAGACTATTGATAGACATTTGATATCATTGTACTGCAAATATAGTAATAGATGGTATTTGATTTTAATTTGCAAACAAATTAATAATACACTCGATTTTTTTTTATTTGGATAGAATAATTCTCTCCCTTTCAATAAATACGCATTTTTGACAACCCACAATTCTTACGCTATTGATGGATATCCATCTCGCACTGGAGTTCCTCGAGTTACTTTTACCAATCAAGAAGACAGTGTCACTCAACAGCTAAATGTATGCTTCCTTTCTTGCAACTCAAAACATATATAATTTCCTTCATTCTTAATTAACCTTCCAAATTTACTGAATTTTTCTTTCAATTTTCAGAATGGAGCTCGAGCATTGATGCTCGATACATATGATTTTCGTGGAGATGTATGGTTGTGCCATTCATTTAAAGGACAATGTCACGACTACACTGCGTTTGTATGCATTATTACTTCCTTATTGATATTTTAGAATTTTTCATTTTTGGAAAAAAAATTGTGGTTTTTGGAAAAAAATTGTGGGATGCATATATAATTCTTTCTGTTCTAATAGGGTCCTGCTATTGACACACTCGAGGAAATTGAGGCTTTCTTATCAACAAATCCATCAGAAATTGTAACAATAATCTTAGAAGATTATGTTCAAGCAGCTAATGGACTGACAAAAGTGTTCACTGACGCTGGGTTGATGAAATATTGGTTTCCAGTCGCAAACATGCCCAAAAATGGTCAAGATTGGCCTTTAGTTAGTGACATGGTAAAAAATAACCAAAGGCTACTAGTGTTCACTTCTATTAAATCCAAAGAGGAAAGTGAAAGAATTGCTTATCAATGGAATTATATGGTCGAAAATCACTGTAAGTTGTCATGATTTTAATTATTTGTGATATTCTTTATTACGAGACAGACCATCTAAAATTTCTTTTCTATGTATGTATATATATGTGTAAAATTTATGGGAAAATTATTATTTTACAGATGGGGAAGATGGCATGAAGGCAGGAAGTTGTTCTAATAGGGGGGAATCATCTCCTCTTGATGACAAGAGCAAATCCTTGGTATTAGTAAATTATTTTGGGTCTATTCCCATGAAGGGTCTCACATGTGAAGACAACTCAGGGGATCTCATAAATATGCTTCACACTTGTTTTGGTGCTTCTGGCAATAGATGGGCTAATTTTGTTGCTGTTGATTATTACAAGGTATGTCTCTGGCAATCTCTCCACTTTCACAACATTATTATATAAGGTAGTAACATCATAAAAGCTTGATTATTAAAAAATTACACAACAATTTTGAAATTAAGAATATAAAAGTTTTACTTAATCCCTGATATCTGCAAATCAGATGTAATATTTTTTTAATTTTATCAAATTCAATCTATAACATATACATTTTCTTTTATTTAGATGGACCTTCATTTGAGGAAAATGTTTTTCCAAGTTTATTTAGTAAGGAACTTAAAATTAATCAAGTAAAGGATGGAAAGAAAATTTATATAATTTTTCTACATATGTGCAGCGGAGTGAAGGAGGAGGATCATTCCAAGCAGTGGACACATTGAATGGGAAGTTATTATGTGGCTGTGATGACATCCATGCGTGCATGGTAATTAGCCTAAAAATTTAGCATCAGTTGAAATTTAATTTCTTACAGTAATTTGTTCAATATGCTTCTTCTTCTTGTTGTTGCAGCCTGGATCAACTTCAAGAGCCTGCACTTCCTAGGATAAATATAAGTGAGACGAAATAAACATTGCAAGATGCAGAATTAACATTCGAGAGATTTTTTATTCTCTTTAATAAAATTGGTATTGTGGTGATCTAATTGGCCAAATGACATATATATCTCACACTAAAAAAAAAACCAAATAAGTTTTTTTTCAAAGAATAATAAAAAATATTTGTCATTCATAAATAATTATATAACATTTATAAAATTAAATAATCTTATTATTTAAAGTATAAGACTACTACTAATAATATATTGGCTCAGTTTTGAAATTGTAATTCTACCTTAATGATGATTTTTTTTTGATGACTTTGTATTTTTATCAATTGAGAGATTTTTACTAGATATGTTATAGCGTGATATAAACTAAAATTTATATCATATGTTAGAATCAATTTAGGAGACAATATACTTAATAATATATTATCACAGAATCAATTTAGGAGACAATATACTTAATAATATATTATCATATGTTATTAAATAATCAATTTCAAATAACTAGAATTAAAAAAAAATAACTCTCATTAAGAGTGATAAAATAACACATTTAAAGAAAAAAATCTCAAAAGAGAGAAAATAAAATAAAAACTAACAAAATAGGATAAAATAATTCATTTTATTGAAGAACATAAAGAAAATAAATAGAAAGAGACTTGCTTTCAGTAAAATATATCAATAATAGCCTGAAACATTAAAAGAAAAAAGTTATTTTCATAAAACAGGAAAGAAACAATTAGATTTTTCAGTAAAAATGAATACTTGCATCCGAATGAGTTGAAAATTATGCTTGTGAAATTTTTTAAAAGAGGGTGTCATTTGATTAATCCAATATAGTCATATAATTAAAAATATTGATATTGAAAAAACTATGATAAATCTTATACAATAATTTGAATATTTCAATTCACTATTTAAAATATCCAAAATATAATTTTAAAATTGTTTTTATATTTTAATATATTTCTCAATGAAATTCTTCGTCACAATTACTGTAACATTTTGAACAATCATGTTTATTGCATAAAGTAATTAATAGTATTTCAAACTAATCGACACAATTTTCAATTAAAGTAATATAAAAATAGCATCCACAAATAGGGAAAAAAGTCATAAAAACGAAAAACACCCATAAAAAAGAAAATATTCATAAGATATATACAACTTTATATAATGAAAGAAATAAAATATAAAGACAAATATACCACTAAAATGATAAAATTGAGTTTATTGAAACAATAAATGAGAAACAAAAAGATAAACACTTTTAATTGATCAGCAACTAATCTAAACTAAAATTAATAAAAAAAAAATTCCAAAAGAACGTCGAGAGTTTTTTTGACGTCAAGAAGGATTTCTATTTGTCTAACAAATATGATCTGTGATTGAAAAAGAAAAATACAATAGATTATGGGAAAAAAAAAAACAGAAATTAGTTTATTATAAGGCGAGGTTTAAAAGTTATTGTTCGAACCCCAAATATTTAAGTTGCATCGGGTTTATCTAATTTTTTAAATATTATTTTTATTTTTAATTAAAATACTTATTCAATTATTTGACCCTGAAAATAGAAATTAACTAAATATTTATTTAATTAAATTATACTCATATATTACAGAATGATAAACTTAAAGCAACTAATAATACTTTTATTTTTATATGATATCAAATTAACTAAATTTTGTAATTTCTTTTTTTTTTTTTTTTGGTTTTGAACTACACTAAATTTTTTATCGTGCAAGGCTCTTCTTCTTTTGAAAGAGACTAAAATTGAATTACTATTTTTTAAAAACGATAAGTATAGTTTGCACGCATTCGAGTTAAGTAAAAAAATAAATTAATGTAAAACTAATAATATAAAATATTAATAATATTTATCAATTCTCAAAGTAAAAAAGTTAAATATTTAACCTCCTTAAAATTCATTTCAATTGTGATAGTCTTATTTTGATTTTTTAGTTATTTTTTAGAATTTAAATTTTCAACGAAAAAGTATTATTCATATTTTTTTACAAATCATCTCCTTTTAAAGTAAAAAATATTATTATTTGCAAATCATTGTAAAAATAATTGAAAAAATAAGTTAAAAGTATGGAGGAAGAAACAATTATAGTGAAAATAAAAGAAATATATATATATGAAATGTATGTAGTGAAAAATAATATTATATTCTTGTTTAACATTGGATGAATGGAAGTGATTTTTTTAAGAAAAAATAAAATAAAATAGTGAGGTGAATGAACATTTTATCCTTTAAAAATATTTGTAATTTTATATAAGATATATTTATAATTATTTTTGATAAATTCTTTATTAAATGGAGTATTCAAAAATATGGGTTATACATTATTAAATTAAAAAATTAATTTGAGCTGTGACTATGTCCTATTAAATTAATTGTGATAAATTTTTTTAAGTTTCTTTCTTATTTATGAAGAAAAAAAAATAAAAGATTGCTACATGTTAGAGTTGCTTCGTTGAATAGAAGATTTTATAATAGTAATTTTGTAAAATATAATTCTTAAAAATTTGTGTATGATTTTTGTAGATTTGTTAAAATAGTTTCACTTAACACCTTTCCATTAAAAAAATTAAAATTTTTTATTCAATGACGGAATTTATGTGTGATTTATTTTTATATTGTACTAGCCTATGAAATTGAAGAAATTCATATATATTATTTATACAACAGTCAATAATATAAAATTCTTTAACAAAGAAAAAAAAATTATATGTATTATTTTCACATGAAATATTCAATAGAGCATCATAGAGATTACATTTACACATTAGTGGATTAATTAATATAGTATTGATTTCATTATTAAATTATGGTTATATTTAAAAATATTATTAAAATATTATCTAAATTAGAGCATTATAATCTAATTGTGGTTATATTTTTCAAGCATATTTATTAAAGCATTATTATTTTTTTAGAATATTAAGTGGTTACATTTTTAAAAATGTTCATAAAACATTATTATTTTTTAGAGAGTTATATTTTCAAAAATAATATCTCATGCATATTCTATTAAATTTTGGTGTGATACCATATGCAAAACTCTTAATTTGTCATTTACCATATCTTAAAGAATGTTTGATTTTATATTTTATATATACTAGCTTTTTTTCTACATATATTTCATATGATTAAAATAAATATTAGATATGTGAATTAGATTATTTCTATAATTTTATATTCATATCAACAAAGCAAATACATATTGTATAAACTTATAAATTGTTAAAAAAAAATTAGAATATAGACAAAATAAACTTTTTAATAAATATAGTTTTTATTAATAAATAAATGGACAAATAAATTTAAAAAAATTATAAAAATCAAATTTAAAAACTAAATAAGAGTTATACAATATTAATAGAAAAAAATTAAATAAAATAATATAAAAGAAATAAAAAAGATATTTTTGTCGCTTATTATCAATATACATATTTACTATAGCAATTAAAATATCAAAAATAATATTAAGATAATATCTCTATTCATAAATATATTTAAAAGAAATTTAATGTAAAATAAAAATTCACTTTTATGAGAGAAGTACTTTTTTTGTAAACTACGTTTTTAGTATAAATTTCTTATGCAACATTATTTTATCAGATTGCACAAAAAATTTTGTGGTGGATATAAAATATTTAACATTATACTGCTCTCTCCGTTTCAGAATAATTGTCTTTTTTAAAAAAGAGACTTTTGCTCAATATAGTTGTCATTCTCGATATCAATGTACAATTAATTGAGTTTTTTTCAAATTTACCCTCATTATCAACTCTCTTTCTTGGAATTAATTGTTTTCTTATTAGTGTTAGGGGTATAGTTTTAGTTGAAGACAATTAAAAGTATATTAGTCCATACAAATTGAAATTATTTCTGATTAATTACTTTTTAATTTAAATGTACAACTTTAAAAAAATAATTATTTTAAAACGGAAAGAGTATAAATTAAAAATTATCTATAATAGAAATAGGTTACCATCATAAAATGAAACTTTACAATTTGACAAAACTATCATTGGATGGTTCTTAATCTCTTTTTTAATTAGTGTTTTTTCATTTTTTTTTAGTAAATATCTCCATAAAATTAGTTAATTTCTTTTCAATATGTATTTATAAAATATTTAAATATAAAATACAAAACATTATTGTTGCTTAGAATTGACTGATATAATTTAGATTTTCTTCAAAGCTCCCTTTTGTTTTAAAGTATTGGTTGAAGTTTCATATAAAAAAAACTACACCAAAAACATTTATACAAATAAAATATATGCACAATAAAATAAAATAAAAATATAAAAATTTAATATCCAATGTAAACCTTTTATTTTATTCTCAATTCCATTAAATAGATGAAATTATAAGATACAAAATCGACATTATACTGCCTCTAATAATTATGGGAGTCAAAGATAACTCTATATAATTTTAGTTTCATTATCTTTTCCTCCAATATGAATATATTTTTCTATTACTTAATTTTAAATGATAGTCAAATATTTAAAATCATTTAAAATTTCTATTTATCTTTTCAACAATTAAATCCTAGTTCTTGTTAAGTTTATATTTAATCAATAAAATAATTATATTATGTTAAATAAAGTGAATATAATTTTATATTTTAAAAATATATTAAATAATTTTAAATAATTATTTTGTGCATCATTATATTATCTACCATCGGTTTTGGTTCTTGAAAACAGACACTAATTCGAGTGGCGTCCGAACTTCCCAACTGCAGTGAATCGTCAGTAACAATTTACATCTCCCTTTCATTGTACCTTTCTCCTTCTCTTTGATTGGACGTCCAACCCTTTTTCTCATTATTCTTTTGGACCTTTTCCGGAAGCATACCCTGTTATACTGTTTTGTTTCCGGGAAATTCGTCTCGAGTTTCCCTTCGTTTACTTACTTTTCCAAAACCCATCTTCCTTTCAAGATTTCCCTTCATGGGTATTTCTAGACACTTGCTTTTCATCTCAGCTTCATTGCTTATCTTTCTTGCTTCAGCTTGCTCCCATGAACATTGCGGGTTTAGTGTAACGAAACTCTTCTCTCTCTTTTTGTTTTATAAATAATCAGTTGGGGAAATTCTAATTTTCTTTTTAATGGATTGAATGACATTTTAGCTATTAGAAAAATGCTCATCGGACCAAGATTGTGAAGATGGGCTCTATTGTTTCTACTGCGTTAAAGGGTTTTCATCTTTTAAGTGTGTGAGATCGAAAGCCACAAACCAATTCAAGCTTCTGGTACTTCAACTTCCTTCTCTGTTCTTCTTCTTCTTTTATTTATTTATTATTATTATTATTATTATTATTATTTTGAGTTAGTTATTAAGGGTGTTAATAGGAGACATTAATTTGATATCCAATAATGTACTGGATTCATGGGATTGGGATTCCTAATCAATCATCACTAACAAACACAAACATTAGTAATGTTGGGTAGTTTCTTGGAAGTTCACAAAAGCAACAACTAACATGGTGTCAGTTGGGTTGTGGTTTTTTACCATGAGGCAGAATAAGGGAGGGCTGTGCTGTGGCCCATTTCGCCATAGATTGAAAATGGGCTTCATGTGGGCCTTTGTCCTACAATATGTGAGTCCAGTAAGACAGTACCTTGAATTGGCTAATTCTCGTCTACATTGGTGCATATCTATCAATACTCTACACAATTCTTGCCTACTTACACTTACATGAAGTGAATTTTACTATATGTACATGTATTAGTGTACATAAACCTAATGTTGTCAAGAATTTTCTATCCCGACTAATGTAATTTACATTGTAGCTCAGTGATCAATGCCTATTTGGTTTGCATGAGCTCATTAATGTAAGAGAAATGTTAAAACACAAGAATTCGCGGGCAGAAATTAATGAGAATAATTGGATGAGTAGGTTCCATGTGTCTCTATATGCATAGGATTCACTGTAATGATTCTCATTAATTTGGTCACATACAAATTCATGCTTAACAACACTGCTCTTAATATGATAAGATGATACTTAAGAGTTTAATAATTGAGTATTAATTTCAAATTACGTGGAGGTTGCATTTTACTTCACTAACTAACTTGCCACTCTTTGTTTCAATAGAATAATTCTCTGCCCTTTAACAAATATGCATTTTTGACAACCCACAATGCCTTTGCTATTGATGGATATCCATCTCACACTGGAGTCCCTCGACTCACTGTTACCAATCAAGAAGACAGCATCACTCAGCAGTTAAACGTATGTTTGCTATTCCCTTTTCTTCCATATGCATGCCTGCTATGATTTCATTGTTGATTAATCTTTTAATTTGTTGTCATGTCTATTCATTCTTAGAATGGAGTTCGAGCCTTGATGCTTGATACCTATGATTTTCGTGGAGATGTATGGCTGTGCCATTCATTTAAAGGACACTGCTATGACTATACTGCATTTGTACGTGTATTTATCCTTCGCTAATTCTAAATTTACTATTTCTTTCCTAATTTAGGCCTCTGGTTCTTTTTAATGTTTCTTGCTCTTAATTTCTTGCATTCGGAGAAAGAAAATGGGTATCACATTTGATTTTTTTTTTTCACTCCATAGTAGGGGCCTGCTATCGATACCCTGAAAGAAATTGAAGCTTTTTTATCAGCAAATCCATCAGAAATTGTCACTTTAATCTTAGAGGATTATGTTCAAGCTCCTAAAGGATTGACAAAGGTGTTCACTAATGCTGGGTTGATGAAATACTGGTTTCCGGTAAGGAACATGCCTAAATATGGCCAGGATTGGCCTCTAGTCAGTGACATGGTTAAAAAAAACCAGAGATTACTTGTGTTCACTTCCATCAAATCCAAGGAAACAGAGGAAGGAATTGCTTACCAATGGAATTACATGGTTGAAAATCGGTGTAAGAAGGTTAATTAACCGATGTTTTTCCAATTCTCACCATGTCTAGACTAATGCAGTACCATTTGCTGCTATATGTGTGTCATATTTGTTGGTACAAATTATTTCTGCAGATGGAGACGGAGGTATGCATGCAGGAAGTTGTCCTAATAGAGCAGAGTCACCACCCCTTAATGACAAGACTAAATCATTGGCCTTGGTAAATTACTTCAGGGGCATTCCTTTGAAGGAACTCGCATGCATAGATAACTCAGCAGAACTCATAGATATGCTTCATACTTGTCATGCTGCTGCTGGAAACCGGTGGGCTAATTTTGTTGTTGTGAATTACTACAAGGTATGAGTTCAAAATCATGTGTAAATTTCCAAGAATCTTTTTCTACTGAAGTTGTAGCTTATTGAATGGAAGAGAAATACAAGGACTGTTGCATGTTCTAAACTCATTTTTAATTATTCAGAGGAGTGCAGGAGGCGGATCTTTCCAAGCTTTGGACACGCTCAATGGGAAGCTATTATGTGGATGTGATGATATTCATTCATGTGTGGTAAGCCACATAAATTTTGCATTAGTTGCTTTATTAATCTCTATGGAAGATATAAAATAAGTTCAATTTAGTCACAAGTGGTCAATATTAACTGAGAATTTCTCTAACATCTTGCAGGCTGGATCAGGTTCATCGGCTGCCTGCACTGCGAATGATAAGTTGCAATAAAGAGAAATTCAGCATTATCCTCCTCCATTACACTAACATGAGTGTGAGACATAAAGATTTAATCCTGTTACTGATTACAAATTGTATTTGTCACCTAATGGCTAAAGTATATGTTAATCGAGTACCCACAGGAAGGCCAAAAAGAATTTCGTCGTGCCTGTGGTGAAGGTGGGTTGGCTTCTTCATGACATTTCAAGTTGGGATTTCTTATAACAAAATAGTTAAGCATGAAGAGAATCAGTCTGGACCAATTACCTGAAAGTGTTACTGGATTTATGTACCTAAAAGAATGAAAACAAATAGACTTTTGGAGGCCTGTGTCCAATGTATAAAACTCACTGTTTCACTTGAATGTTTTTAGACCTTTAAATCTTATCACATGTATACTGAAACGCTTTTTTTTTACAATTTTTACAGTTTATATTTCTTTTTTATTTATTATTATAATTAAAATAAATTGGTACAATATTTAGCTAGAAATTCAGATTTTTTATTATTATTTAATTTTAAAAAATTTATTTTTATATAAAATTAAATAAGTTAAATTTTTAAAAAGAATTGAACTTAATAATTTAAAACTTAAGATAAACACTAAAATCAAAATAAATATACTTACAAATCAAAAACAATGTACCTTCAATCAAAAAACAATAAATCTAGTGTAATAGTAATGTATTTGAAATAAGAAACTATATATTATAGTATAACACCAGTATACTTATAAATCAATAACTTTGTACTTTTAATAAAAAAATAATATACCTTCAATAAAAAAATATTGTACTTAAAATAATAACAATGTACTTGAAAATAAAAAAAATAAGATATTTAGAGTATAATATCAATGTACTTACAGTACAAAATTAGTGTACCTTTTCTATAATATTAATTTATCTTCATATTAAAGGTTATGTACCGTGATATCAAATTAATGTACATGTCTTTCCATATTAATATATTTGCAGTACAACATAAATGTACTTAATTAATGTATATATAACACAAAATAAATATATCTAGATATTTGAACAAAGTATCTCAATAAAAAAATAATGGATTTGGAGTAATAACAATATCTATGATAAAAATATAGTTATAATTATAAATTATATAATAATATAATATAATTTCAATAATATAATATAATTAAATATTATAGTACAATTATATATACTATATAAAACTATAATATATAAAAACATAAAAATCCACTTTGTAAAAAATGAAAAAAGAAAAAAATAATAAGAAAGAGCCACAGATTTCTTTTCTGTACATCGCACGTGTCATGAAAAATCAACATTATGGAACAATCGATAAAAACGCGTAAAGAGATTGCGTTTGGACGCCCAGACCACCAACCTTCGTGATCTGGGGTCCACAGTATATTTTGCGCTTTTGGAGGAATCGCCACAATTTGGGCTGGCCGGGGAGAAGCTTTGGACCATTGGAAAATCAAGACCCAATAGGCCTTCCTAAATCTGGCTTTATAAACAAAAAGACCCCTTCCACCATTCAAAACTTTTTTCTTCATCATTCTCTTCTCAATTCTCAACACAGAAGTTCGATTTCCACCACACTGGCCATTAGGGATTCAAGAATTCTCAATGTTTTTTACAGAACTAAGTTAGGACTGAATCACAAAATAAAATGGATTTCATTTACTTAATCAAAAGAAAGTGCACTAGCTCATAATTAAAAATCTTTTAAAAAAATTAAAATTGATTTTTATTATCCGTAGAAACTGTTTTCAGTTTAATTGTTTACAAGTACATTTGAAATATTATGAGGTCAATATGTAAAAAGAATTTTGAATGAATATGGAGTTCATTTTTAAATTTTAAGTGAAATTGAATTATTTACAATTTTTAATAAAGAAAGCTTTATTTTAATGTTTTAAAATAGATATTTTCATTGATTTAAATGAATCCAGATCTTTTTTTCTTTTTTTTTTTTTAAACTATGAAGCCAGATCTTAAAGAATCATATTGAGACAAGTTAATAAGTCGATTAAAATTTAATTTTTAAAATCCTGATTTATTTTAAATTTGATATAAACTAAAATAATATACAGACTAGTTTGGATGGCTTCAAATTTGCCACCTCAAAAAAAAAAAAAAAAATTTTGCTAAGTGTTATTGAAGCGATGCAATCCTCGTGTCCTTCAATGATTAAAAGGAGGAAAGAGTCAGCATTATAGTTTAGGATGGTCTATAGAAGATGTGAAAATCAAAGAAGCGTATCTCATCTCAGCTTTATGGCAGGAAAAAACATGATTGATTAATTTAACTGTGGAATGGAAACTTTTACGCGCATGTGCATGAGGGATGACTTACATTTGAAGATAACAGTAACCACCAGTGTCATGTATTAGTCTCATATATATTTGATCAGTAACTGACTAACTAACTAACTCTCTTTTGAAGTTTCTGTGACCAGTGGGCTACAAGAGATGAGTGCTTCAGTACTGGAAGCGGGTTAAACAGGAAAATCTTTATCATTAGCATCCCTCTCGCTCTCGTGTAATAGTAGAAATGGGCAACCAGCGAACTGCCTGATTATCCAACACATTGGCCCAGACAGTAGGTTATCACTAGTAAGCAGTGGGTTAGTGGGTTTGTCATTATTGTGAATAATAATTTTTTTTTTTTTTTGGGGGCGGGGGGGGGGGCCCGGGTGGGGGAGTCTCCATTGTAATATCCAATTATAGTAATAATTTTATATCACTGATATGATTTTTTTTTCTATGAGAAATAAGACTGCAAGGTATAACTACAAGATATATATTAAAATCAATCAAATATAATTGAATTGGAAAGGCGTAATCAAATGGATAATCGAATATCAGAATATTAATAATCCAATATTAGGAAAAATGAATGTGAGACCTCTTAGTTTCAAAACCTTAAATCTTGATAAATCCTGAAATTTAATGTTGATGCTTTGGCTGTCCTAACTAATCGAAAACCTATAAAATGGAAAGAAGGATCTTTAAAAAAAAACAAAAAAAAAAACAGAGTGTTGGGTGTTATCGAAGCGCATTTACTTTGATAATTTTATCGATTGTATAGAAAATAAAAGAAACAAGAAAGAAAAGAAAAGAAAAAAAAATCCTTTTACCTTGTTCTATTTGTCTATTTATAGGAGTAGATCAAGCTACATCAAGTGAGAAATTCTTAACTACAACGGAATGCCTATAACCATCTAATATGATTATCATAATTTCATCAAACATGGGTAAAATAGTAAGTTACTGTGAATGGATAATATTCCTCATTGCCTTCATGGCTAAAATGGTCATGTATGCCCTGAACTATTCTTTCATTAATCATTATCAAAACTTTTACCACATTACAAAAAATACCTTATTGTCTTAAACAGAAAAGCTTTTCACCCTATATACTTGGAACAAAATTCCTAATTATAATTACATGCCATCTTACTACAACATGTGAATATAGTCAATCAAGCGTTGGAGCACATCGCTTTAGACAGGTTTTCCACAAGTTATGTAGCAATCAGTGCATGGTCTAATCTAGCTAGGATGCTAAGAGATTTGGTTCGATCATGTGTAATTTGACTAGAATTGCATACTTTTAGAATTCAAAAATACTGATATTATTGGGATCATGATTTTAAAAGCTAAGATATAAGTTCACGTGATATGCAGAAAGGTAATTAATCAATGATTTAATGTACAGCAAACAAATTGACCACAATTAAATAGTAACGTAATGCCACACAAAAGAACATGAAAATTGATCCACAGTTTTGTTTTCACCAAGTCCACAGGTTTAGCTGGATAAACAGATAAAACCCAGATAGCAAGTTTGAAAAACCTACTATAACCCAGCTGTTAATTGAGGCTCATTATCTTATCAATGCCTTTCAAAGCTTTGTTTAACCCAAAAAATTAAATGGTGAGGAGCATGTGAGTAGGTAGGTTGGGGGGTATCTAACACATGCTGGCAATCTTTGGTAACAAAGAAAAATACTTAAGTAATACTATTAAGCATAATTTTTTTTGATAAACTACAATATTAAGCATAATTAATATGCTTTTATTTATCAGATCTGCATGATTGATTACCTAATCCTACTTTCAAATAGGAACATGCTTCGATGTTGCTTAGTTCTGTTTGAGAATAATGGGCTGCATGTTTTTAGGCTAACATAATCAAATACAATTGAATTAGAAAAACAAAGGAAAAAGAAAAAGACCTGTTTAATTATTGGTTTAATCATTGTTTATCCATCTCAAGATTGCATATTGGAGGTATCAGATATATTATTCTTACTTTTAAGTTGACCAACATGCATGACACAGTCGAGCCTGTACTGTGCTCAATGTACTTTTGAATTATAATAAGAATGTTTTCAATAGAGACTAGATTGCATGTGCAGTGGACTTCCCATATTCATGGGAGCACGCCTAGGTATAAGCATTATTTGCATGTATCTTAATTACAGTGAAACACAAATGTTAGATGGACAAACTGAGGTTTCTGCAGCCAAATTGTATTTTAAAATGACCTTCCACAAAAGAGATACATACTTCTTCAATGAGTAATATGACCATTGTTTTGGTGCCCTGAATATATATAGGGTTATAGAAGTTCTACTTTCAATTAAGAGCCCATTTGGTAACAGGGGTGTGTTTCTGTCCACAATCCCAAACTGGTGCAAGGAGAGAAAAAAGAGTATTTGTGGCTTATTGAGAACATTGATCGGGTTTAAATTTGCTATGAATTTGGAATATCGTAGCTCAAGAGACCACTATTTAACCAAACTTCAACAAGAATAGCTTTTTTTTTTTTTTTTTGGTTTAAATCTTGATTCTCGAAGTACAATAAAGTGTCTAATATGCTCTTATTAGTAAAATAAACATACATTTATTTAATAAAAAAGAAATCAGCAAACTTTGAATTTCATAGTTTCAATCACTGAATTACTAACTCCAAAGTAATAACTTCAATTAATTTAATCTCTTCACTCAAAAGCAAATATAAAACTAGTGACTTTTTTAAAAAAAAAAAAAATTAAGATCAAATAACTTCACATCAGTTCTCAATTTTAATTTAAAATGCACAATGTAAGGAAGGTTTATAATAAAAAAGAAGGAGCAGATACCAGAACACTGAAATCGCAGATGTAATACACTAATAGCCTGCTTTGACTTTTAATTTAAAGTGGGGAAAGAAAACAGCATAACATAATGGTGTTCAAAATGTGAACTTCTACAAACACAGACAGATACATATATACATTTGGATAAATATTTGTTGGTGTAATGAAGGAAAAACCCTGTAGTCCTGGATTTTCTTGTCATGATAAAGGTAAGGCATATATATCTGTAGAATCAAGATATACATTGGCAAACAATAATGGTCATGTGTGTCACCTTTATATATTATTTGCTTGTGTAAGCAAAAACCAACTTCAAGAATTTCAGGATGGAACAGTTGAACAATTGATCATATCAATAAAATATTTGGGCTCAACCAAATTCAAGAAAAGTTAGAAAAAAAACGCTTAAAAGAAAAAATAAATAAATAAAAGAAGGGTATATTATATATGTTTTAGTTTGGTACCCAAAAATAAATAAAAGAAAAGATGGGGGCTTTTTGCTTGGGGCTCACTAACTGTCAGGTACTTATCAACTGTCCTCAAATAATCGTACGGAGGACGATTACGATATGCCCACGAGGGGGTAACGTGCAATAGGGTCATGATGATTTTCCATTGTTGTTTCTTCCAATGAGAGCAGACCCACCATAGCTAAGAATTCATGCCCATTGTGGCCAAGATCAAAACCAGATCACTTGGGGTATATTCAATACCATTCCCTTTTTTAATATCACAAGATTACCTAATGTGGGCTTAAGTCTGCGTGTGTGTGTGTGTGTGTGTGTGTGTGTGTATAGAGGAGAGAGGAAAAAGGGAAATTAAGGCTTTTTTTTTTCTTTCTTCTTATTGTATAGGAAAAACATTTTGCAAAAGAAACAACAGCAAAGACAAGCATTAAAGCATCAAACAAAATGTAATGGGGACCTTAACACATGGGGGGCTGGAAGGTTGGGTGGCTTTGAGCTTGTGGAAGTGGAGCCAACTAAAAGTTAAGAATCTTTTGAAATATATTGTTATAATGTTGATCATCAACTGGGTTGGAAGCACACATCTTAGGAGCATTTAGTGTCATATATATGCTCATATTTGATTATATAATATGCCCGTTTGATTAATTATTGTCTCAATACGTATATCGACTTCAAATTCTTCTTATTCTTTTTTTTTTTTTCATTAGAGAATGTCTATCTTGATTTTAATTAATAACGTAATGTGCGTTCTATGAATATCATCGGGTTCCTAAAAGATGACACATATGATCTTAAATTACTAATTAATGCTAAAAAGCTGGAATTTCTTGGAATGCAATCTCATTGGTGACAGCTTGGCTCTACACTTTCTGAAGATGCACATAATCAACTTAGAAGAGATTGGAAGATTCTACTACAATGAGTAAATGCTTTTCTATTTCATGGTATCAATTCAGTGTTCTTCAACCATGTATGAAATGTTAAATGTCCATTCTTGTTCAGTTTTGAACTCAGTAATCTCATGTTGATAATCCTAGAAAGTATTGCAGCATTACTTAACTAATAGTCTGAATAATAGTAATCAAATCCGGTTATGAATTAGTTATTTATTTAAAATTAGATGAAAAAATGAGATTAAATTGAAAAAGCAATTTATTTGAAATAAATAATTTTAGATTTTGATTTAATTTGATTTGAATTTTAGTTTTATTTAGTTCAATTTAATTTCAATCAATACAATTTGAACATTTAATTAAAAAATTAAAATAAAATCAAACTAAATTTTAATATATTAAATAAATTATATATACATGAATTTAAGTATATTTAAATGTTTATAACTTATTTAAATATATGTGATTTTTATATATAATATATTTAAGCATACGTAACTTATATATATATATATATATATATATATATATATATATATATATAAATAGAAAATTTGTCACGTGATATTTTTCAGAAAAAAAAATCTTATCCTTTCGTCATATGTTTTATACTATTAACTAGTTATGATATATTTATAACCTTTATTAAATATGAATTAATATTTATTAAATAACTAAAAAAATAATGATTACAATTTAATATTTATTACCTAATTAAAAAAATTAAATGAAGTCAACTTAAATATTCGACAATATTAGTTAAATAATCATTAAAATTATTTTTTCTAAAATATTTTTATTTTTCTCTCTTTAATTATAGTAACAAACTCTCATCCTTATTAAACGATTGATTAAAATAAAAAAGTTACATAATTTTTTAAAAAAAAAAGTTATAATCATTTAATCAATATAATTTTTTTAATAATTAACAAAAGAAATCTATTCCCCCTTTTCCCACATTAACATGGCTCACCTACCATAAGCATGGTATGATTATAATGCCCATTGTAAGCATGGCACATATACATTCTTTTGATAGTCTCGTAAATGCGAAAGGCCCTCCTTGCACTTATGCCATATTATACATACACGGCATTAATGTCTTCTCTTGACCTGTGGAAGTTCATGGCTCATAAGCTATGCTTTTTGTTCCGTTTTATGAATGTATAGAATGCCTCCCTTTTTGTTCGAATGCCAATGCCATTTTATCTTTCTATGACTATCTGCTTATCAACTTCGCTTGTGGAAGTTTTGGGAAATGGTATAGCTACTTTTCTCTTTATGACTTTTACATATAGATATATATATAATTTTCAAAGATTAAATATATCCACTTCCAAAATCAATAAAACATAAAGGGTCTCGAAACTATGACAAACAAACTGATATATAGCAATTTTGTATCTAAGCATGGATACGACTCCATGATTGAGAGTGATGAGTTAGAGAAAAAGAAAATGTATACATTGAAGGGTCATTTTTGATATCTACGTCGCCTCATTTTTTAAAAAATGACAAGCTTGTTTTATCTTCTTGCCAAACCTAGTTGGGGTGACAACAAGTTCAAGCACATGCAGAGGTTTAGTTCTTTTCTAGCTCTCCTCTTGTTATTGGCTGTCAAGTTTGTTATTATATGTCGTTTGGTAACGAAAATTTTCAACAAGGGCGCACTGCCAGGCCATGTAGGATCAAAATCTGCGTAGAAAATCATGTAACAATATTTGGCTACTCCAATATAAAACTAGCTAGATTTATAGCCAAGGACCACACAAGAAAATTGAAGGTCTTGTCCACTCAAGCTAGCACATTTATATTGATCTATCATCCTACATAAAATAAAATATAAAATCTGTTCTGTTAACCTCAATTTCAGCAAACAGTCGTTTGTCATCATCTTCCAGCGAGATATTTGACTACTTGACAATTTTATGTTGGTAGTAGAGATGAACCGTCGGTGTTTCAATTTGAACTCGAACTTGCAACTAATAATCACGGCACTGGATGTGATTTCAGTATTTGCTGAAGCCATTACTAAATCAGCGGCTTCTGTATTCAAGTTTCTAAAGTTTACATATTTATATTTGTACTTATATATATATATGCAATAACTAGACACAAAATCTTTTCCAAAAGAATTACGAGATATATTTATGATATTTGGAAAACCATAGTTAGAACCAACGTGGAATTCTTGATCTTGATCTATAAAAATAAAGTACTATACTAGATGCACATGTGCGAGTGCATGAAATTACCACAAGCAGCTTTTATTTCCGGTTGGATCAAAGGGCATAATTCCACAAGCAGAGAAACTGAAGCCCAATTTGTCTTTGATAAGATATGCAAGGTTCGATAATATGTAAATCTTTCATTCAAGATGATAATATATGTAAAACCATGTATTAGGCTTTGTTTGTTTCACGAAAAATAATATGTTCAAGAAAGACATTTTCTTCATAAAATGTTTTCTGAAAAAATATTTTTTGAATAACAAATTTTTTAGTGTTTGGATCACACTACAAAAATATTAATTTTTGTTTTGATTTATAAGATTATAATAAAATTTAGATCATAAATGTTTTATATTGATATTATTTATTATTTAAGATAAGAAAAAATTTATTAAAAATGAAATTATTTTTTGGGTCTCACCTATCACTAGCGATCACCGATCACCACTGGTCAACAATGTTCGGTGATGGGTGTCGATAGTCAATGATGATTAACAATAATAATATATGTATTTCTGTAATTTAGTTTTCATTTGGATGAGTTTGTCAAAATTCGGAAAAATGACTTTTCGTTTTCAAAATAAGAAGTCATTTTTCTGAAAAATGACTTAGTTTTTTCTTTGACCAGAAAAATATTTTTCATTAACTAATTTTTCTTGATCACCAAACAGAGGAAAATATGAAAAATATTTTCTTGAAAAATATTTTCCATGAAACAAATGAAGCCTTAATTTAAATTGTATTGCATAACATCAAATTTGCTAACTAGAATATATAATGGTTTCCTTCAATTATTTTTCTAATTATATTGACAGAATATTAGCTATTAAAAATCGAAACGCTATCAGTTAGCTTACTTAGAAAAGATAATTTGTAACCCAACTTGAAAATTTGATCTGATGGTGTTTTAAAAATTATTTGAATATAATTTAAAAAATTTAAAATAATTTAAGATTTTTGAGTATATTTCAATCTTAACTTAATCTATGAGTCAACTTGAATTAACTTGCTTCAAATCTAACTTAAATTCAACTATATTTAAATTACTAAAAATATTTAAATTTTGTTTTAAAATATATAATATTTTTATTTAAAAATTTAAAATTATGAGTGATCTTACTAATTCAAATTTTTTTAAAAAAAATGATGGGAAAATTACTCAGAATTCCTTGTTTTACCATGACTTGATAATCCAATTTAATCTACTTGCCATCTAAAATGATTCAACACAAACTTCTTCGAAAAAGACAAAATCCAAAATTTATCAGATCTCAACCAGTCTGATCCAACCCTTTGCCACGTCTACTCCCACAACAAACCAAACACCCTCCAAAACTTAAAAGATAACGAGAAGTAAGTTCTGGTTTATAGCTATCAAGAACCCAAATTAGATTTGAAGTTGACATAGAATTTAATGTATACAATACCAGGACTGATGAACAGGTGCCCATAAAATATGGATACACTTTTATGCCAGCAAGATTGAAAGGTGAACTTTTAGAGAGAGAGAAACAGTGCATGCAATGTAGTAGAGCAGTATGGTTATGGTTATGGACCAGTAAGGAGTTATCTGAGTTCAATTAATTTTAATGGATTGATTGCATGTTTGCTATAGTTTATTTAGCTAATCTGCTTCTGTTAAGAATCTCTAGCATCACTTATGATTTTAATGGATTTGAAGTTTGAAGAATCATTCTGTACCTTGTAAATGGATCCTCTTTGAAGTGAAGATAATTAAAGTACAACTTATTAAAGCTATAAATTCAGAATTTTATATTTAAATGAAACGTAAAATTAACTTCTAACGTTATACTTCAAACTGTTGCTAGCAATTAACTTATAAATTATCATGATAATGATTAGACTAATTAATCTAATTAGAATATTCACTTTTTGAAAGGTGTGGAGATTGGAAATTTTAAATTGAGTCACCATGTTTTATTATCATTTTAGTACAAGTTATATTATCAGCTTCATAAAAACTATGGGAAAAGAAAGATTAGCTTATTACTTAGCTAATAGTTATTTATGTACCAGTTCAAAGTGAATAATTTTGGATTATAGCAAAGAGATCATTAGATCAAAATATTAAAAAAAAAAATTGAATAAGATAACTCATAATTTTGTCTTTTCAATATAAAATATATTATTTTAATATAAATTTTTAAGCAAATTTTAATAATTTAAATTGAATTAAATTCGAATTAAATTAATTTAAGTAGATCAACAAGTCAACTAGAATTGCATCGAATTTTAGAATATTCACGAGAGGTCAATAAGTCATGAGTTATAAAATTAGATATATTCTATCTCTTTTTTTTTTTTTTTTAGTTCTCATCATAAAAAATATAACTTTCATTGATTTGATGAAAGAAAAAATTAATTCAAGATTTTTTTTAATTTTTCACACATTTATAGAGGGTGAAGAAGTTAAAATTTTGAGAATAATTTCAATTAGAATTTACAATGTTATAAAATAAAAGTACACGAAAATAAAATAATTGTGAAGAAGAAGATAAAAGGAGAAGGCTAAAGCAAATGGAGACAGGAAGCAAGAAGACAGGAAAGGGTGAAGAAATATCAGAGAAGGAAAGAGACAAACATAAAGAGTTGAATGAATAAAACAGGTGCACGTGGACACAAATAGCCACACGTGCACTCAATCATAATGTGCTGCCAAACAATTAGCTACCAACCAAAATAAATAATTCTGACTTTCTTTAATCTCCTTTTTTCTTTTAACTATTATTGTTTTTTTTATGGTCATAATAATTTTTATTATGTTTTCTATTTATAGTTCATTGGCAACTGGGATTGCGAGTCTCAAGAACCCTTTTTTTCAATTATTTTTGTTTCTCTATTCAACTAATTATTGACATATTCAATTATGATTAATTACTACGACCTCTTGATTTTTTTTTTTATTTTTTGAAAGGAGGACCTCTTGAATTTCAGTACATATAATCTCGCACTCCAATTTTTTATAAATTATACTAAATTAGCCTCAGATTTTGTTTTCGTTAGATTTGGTAATATTTTCATCAAAGTCTATGAATTTTCAGTAAAAAAAAATATTGTTATAATGTCACAAATATCCTTATTCTTTGTACAACGGATAAGAAATTAATGATAATATGGTGACATATAGAAAAGGTCAAAAAGTTTTTTAAAAAAATAGTCATGATGTCAGAAATATCCTTACTCTTTGTACTGCGGATAAGAAATTAATCATAATATATATATATAATTTATTAATTATGTATTAAAAATAAAAATTATTTAAGTGAATAAATATTTATACACACTAATAAAATTATTATCAAAATATTTAAAAATATATTAATTACAATATTATGATATAGTATGCGATATTATAATAATATTTATCATTTTTAATTATATAAATAAAAATTTGAAATATATACACACTTATGAAGCGTTTAAAAAAATAAAAATACAAATAGCATTGATTGACTTAAAAGTAATTATCTAGATGAACATGCAATTAAACAATCTCTTTTTCACCAAATGTAAAAAATTAGTAGTGTATTCTTATGCAACCAACAATTGGAGCATATTACACAACCAGAACTTGATTAAAATTAGAGCTTTCCATGGCTAAACTACATTTAATTACAATTTTTAGCTCATATTTTTTCATTTAATGTCAGCAAGTGCAATGCAAGATACCCCTATTAAAATATTAACCTCCATTTAGAAATAACCATAACAACATATTTAAGTTTTTTTTTTTTTTCTCTTCATTAAGAAATAACCGTAACATCATATTTTATGAAACTCTTGTCTCACAATGTAGCAAGAGAGAGAAACATAGGAATGGGATTAGAAGTGGAGTGATAGAGAAGTAGGTTTATCTTAGTACATTTAAAAAAAGAATCTCTTTACTCCTTTTTTTATTTTAAATATAAATATTTTTTTTACCTTAATTTAAAATATTTTATGACTGAATCCCTCTAAAATTTTAAAAACTCATTAGTTTTATATTTTAATTTATTATATACATTTACAATCTATAAAATAAAAATTATGAAAATTATAAATTATGAAAATTATTTTAAAAAAATATTTATATTTACTTTTCAAAATTTAAATTCTGAATCTGCCACTGAAATTATTTATACATGCTAAAATTCAGGAAGCATACTAGTTAACCCATTGAATAATAAAGGTTTATTGGCCTCTAAAATTTAAATTTTTTCGAGATTTGATAAAATTGGCCTATCATTTTAATTTTGATAAAATTTGTCAAAATTGTTAAATTTTTAGTAAAATTAGCCAAAATTCAAATTGATAAAAAATGGATGATATATCACGTGACGTGACAAATCAACTAGCATAACTTTCTATAAACAAATAGTAAAATCAATTAACATTAGTTATTAACATCAATTAACATGATTTTAACTCAATATTTTAATGTGGTGTGTAATTTTATTTTGATCAATTTGAATTTTGACTAGATTTGCCAAACTTTTATTAGTTTTGGCTAATTTTACCAAAATTAAAAAAATTGATAAATTTTATCAAAACTCAAAAAAATTTAAATTTAGGAGCCAATAAGCTAATAATAAAAGGGTTTAAAATTATCAAATAATAATTATTCTTATCTTACAGTGCAAGTTTGAGAAATACATGATATATACACTTCTATGGTTTTATCTACCAGAATGTTTAATGGATGAAATTGTTAGGATTTAAATCATTACTTTTTATTTATACTAAGAGATAAAAAGTCAATTACCAAGGTATTAATTCAATGATAGAATATGCACATCTATGTATGCAAAGATACTATAATTGCTTCGGAGTGATGAATTATGATATTTTATCATATTTGACATGATAAATTGCAATTTTTGAAATGTCCTCATATTTCTATTATTATCTTGCCAGCCATAATGTTAATGACTTCACTAAATATTAAAAGCTAAATTAAATTCAAATTAAAAAAAAAGAGCAAATAATATTTCCTTTTCAAGAAGTTTCAAATTTATCTTCAAGAAGTTAATGATTAGATAGTGCCAAAAAAAAAAACATCATCTGCCAAGAATCATGGATTGAGATAGTTCACGAACCAAAATGCTTTCTCCAGAGGGAAGCAATAATGAAAATTTAGGATCCAAACAAACAAAGACAAAATAATATGAACAAAACCAGAAGAAGCAAAATCCATCTAAGAGCAAGCTCAGCATACTATACACAAAGTCAACCCGAATCCTTAAATTCAAAATAAAAGAAGTCACCTTCTATGAACCGAAATTATTCTATGCTGTGCTATAACTAATGGGCTGTTTTTGATAGATTAGAGAAATTAATTATCATCTTTAATTTGTGAGAAAAAATTTATTGGTATTTAAATGTTTTACTTTCTTACATCTTGAATGGAACACTAAATGCTCAATTATTGAAATAATGACAAGAATTTAATAAATCACATCAACAATTTTAAGCAAGAAGACAAGTGAAATGAATGACGATGGGCACAGAATGTAATAAGAGAATCAAATCATACGCCTCATGTTATATACTTATGATAAAACATGCATTATCACTACAAAGATATCTTGCTTTAACTACAAACAAAATCCGTCGCTAACAACTTGAATTCCGTCACTAAATAGGTATAACAACGGATTACCGACAGATCACATTTATTACTAAAGTGATGGTCGGTAACCACAATAGCAATGGATTTAATGGGTCCGTCATTACAAATAGCAATGGATTTAATGGGTCTGTCATTACAAATAGCAATGAATCTATGATGAAAATCCATCATAAAAGTGGTGTCGCAATTCACGTGATTTTAGCGACTGAAGATACATTAGCAATCGATATATTATATCGCTAATTTCATCCCTAGATTGCCAATAGTTCAATGATAACAATATTCGTTGTTAGTTTTTTTTAGCGACAAATACCCATTCGTCGCTATTTTTGTAGGTATAGTGATGGACAATAAGTTTCGTTTCTATTTTTTCAATTCTAGCAAAGAACAATAAAGTTCGTCGATATTTTTTTCAATTTTTTTTAATTTATACAGTTAATGAATATATATTAAAAATTGTATATTGTTTAAATATTTTTATATTAAGATATATGCGTTTAATGAATATATATTAATAATTGCATATTTATTTAAATATTTTTATATTATCATAAGGATGAAATACCAAAAATAATATTATTATTAATAAATAAATATCTCAATGTATGTAAGAAAGTATCAATAAAAAATATCACATAGTATAATTTATAAAATACATAAAAAGATGATAAAATACATAAGTACAAAAAAAAAACAAATTGATCCATCAATAGGATCATCTGAATGCACATTAGTGGGGGGTGACTGATCAGAGGGAATACAAACAACTTGAACATGACTACCACGAGTAAGCTCCGCTCCGCAATGAGGTGATGCATTTCATCCATCTGTTGCCTCTACTCCTCATACTGATGCTCAAATGACAGTTTTTGCTCATCCAACCTCGTTTGAAAATCATGTTGTACCTCTGAACAATGGAAGCTCGCAGGTTCGCATCAGCTATCGAATGAGAAGCAGTAGTCGACGCATATGACATAGACTGACTAAAGAATGGAGGTGCAAGCTTATCCATGTAGTAGACGCACCTCTTCTTTTGTCTGCCTACAGCCTGCAAGAATATCTCATTCTCATTGGGTTGACGTGGCTCTGAGGAGCCCTCCTCAGGCTAAGTAGCTCTCTCATATGAAAAGTGGTAGTTATTTTGTAATTTAGTAAGTTAATAGAATTTAATAAAAAAATAATTAAATAAATAAAATTAATTATTAATGAAGTTAAAATATTAAATGATTCATCTTAGTAAAACTTACAGCTATACTCATAGATCATTGATTGATGTAATATTGGTTCTTCTGACCGACGTGCATATACTCAAACACCTCAAAACATGTAGCATTGCGACCTAATTTGTCACTCTGAAAATAAATACATTTTATAAATATAGATAAAGATATAATAAACATACGTAACATATTAATTAAGAAATATGTAAAACATACTCACTAAACATCTATGATGTTCGACCATAGATATGGAACCCTAGTATGGAGGGAGGACCAGAACCAAGACCATCCATCTCACTAAGTTGTTTGTGAGACGCATGCGTGCTACGCTTCCTGAACTCTAATGTGGACCGTGGTGCCTGCCAACTATCCTATACAATCTCTGCGACACTTACAGGTTGTTCGCCACTCAATCTCCACCTAGACAAATTATCAGTGTAGTGTGTAGCGACCTGATGCTCTCACCTACTCCTAATTTGGGCATCCAGTGATGGATCTCAAGTAAAAAATTTCGCAAACACAATAAACAAAATTGATTAGAATAATGCTTTTAAATAAAGAACATTATTAATTAAAATGAGATAATAATATTATTCATTTATACCTTAAACTCCTCCTAATAAAACTCTTGCACCACTTATGAAACATGCTTCCATGCATGACCAAAAGGCTCCAAGCAAAGTAAAAATATCTTGGAGATTTGAGAAGAATAGACATTGCCTGGAAGGAAACTATAGTTTACGCAACAAAGAATAAGTTAGTGATAATAACTACAAAACATGAAAAAATAACATATATTATATAAATTATATATTAAGTTATAGATTGTAATTTGAAGGACTTTGAAATCCAAAATTATTAAAAAGGAAATAAAATAAGTGACATACCACCAATCAACGAGATGGAGCTGGACTAGGCCAATACAAGATTGCGTGAAAGATGCCACTAATGACAGCATAGTCGATCTCTCATCCACATCCGATGATGTAACCAGTACTAATAAGGATGATGGTGGAAGTAAGGATGGCGTGATAATTTCGTAGGCCTGTTGTCCCTCCCCCAGAAGCATTTGAACTAGATTTACTGCCTTTTGGGGGTTTACTAGTATCATCGCCCCTCCCTCTCATGATGTGTGTGTGTGTGTGTATAATAACTAAATAAAAATAAATAATTATAGATAATAAATGGATCATTTTAATAATACATGCATAACAAAAAAATATTGATTACCATAAACATAATAATAAAGACAAATAAAAATTATGTATATACAAAGTACCTCTAATCAATTTCACTATCTGTATCATTACACAAATCCTCTTCCTCATTAGTTTATACATCATCATCATCTGATTCCAACTTTATCTCTACTTCATCTTCTAATTTAACATTGTCATCTTCAATTTCAATAAACTCACCATTTGGATAATTCAAGGATTTAGATTCTTCACCCTCCATAATTATAATTGTATGAACATTTATATCATTCTCTTGGAATACCGGTACTACATGAGAATTTGAAGTTACTATAGATATTTATGGAATTTGGACTTATCCTCTAGCTTTAATTTTATATATAGCTAACCAATCGCTCAAATCATGTCTTAAACTAGGGTAACTGTAATAATAAACACACTTGCATTGCTAGAACAAATGACTCATACTTAATGAAACTCCTTTTATGATTCACCTCAACAAGTTTATATTCTGAATGAACTTTAGTGTCCAAGTTGGGTATCGAATCAAACCACTCACACTTGAATAACATGGTTCTCTTCATTAGCAATTCTGGATACTCCAACTCCATAACTTCAATTAACTGACCATAATAGTTACTTTCATCTACACTGTAATTGGTGTCTTTTATACAAAAACCACTGTTCATGGTAGTTGTATGAGAACTATGTCTTTTAGTATGAAATTTTATTTCATTTACATAATACCCTGGATAAGACATCACCATTCGCAAAGGACCTTTTGCTAGATCCTTTATGAATTTGTTTGAGATGTTATGTGATGGATCATGTGCCTAAAATAAATATCCATCAATTTAGTAATAAACAAATTTAATTTCAATGTATATACATATACATAGAAACATAAATAATGGAATTTTGATACTCACATATTTGTAAACCCAAGATCTTAATTCATTTTCAAGTTTCAACTTCATGATTAGCAACGTATGGTTGACGTTGCTTTCATTAACATAAATTCTAAGAGGGAAAAAATAAATACACATGAACTTAACAAAATTGATATATGAAAATAAATAAATTTATCTGCTACTTACTTAATGAATGATTCCATTTATGTGCAATTCATTAAAATGTAGCATTGAGCAACCATATATTCTTAATTCATCATGAATCTTGTTCTTTCCTTTCCAAATATGCAACTGGGATGTGTAAATATCTAAAGATTTCCTTCATGCTCTTTCATCACATCTCAAGATCAATCATCATTATGAGGAACTTTTTGATGCCTTGTGCTCGCATGATCTTCAAAGTAGTGCAAACAAAACAATGATGCTTCTTCCACTAAATATACATTGCATATTAAACCCTCAACTCTAGCGTTATTTCTCACATTGTTTTCTAGCCTTCAAAGGTGCTTATTATATTGATGCATGTAAGATAATGTATGTATACAAATCAAAATAAATTATGAAATCTACTTATGTCAACCATTAATTACCTCTCAAATGGATACATCCATCAATATTGCATTGGATCAGCTATCCTTGCTTCATAAGCTAGGTGAACCAGGAGATGTTCCATCAAGTCAAATAAGCTTGGAGGTAATATACGCTTCAGCTTACGAAGAATGATTGGTATCTCTTCTTCAAATCATTGCATCTCCTCAATGCTTATGACACTAGCAGTTAGGTCCTTAAAAAAGAGGCTCAATTCTATTAAGGCCTTCCACACATTACCTGACAGTTGTTCATGGAATGTAATTGGTATCAATCATTGCATGAATACATGACAATCATGGTTTTTCATCCAAATAACTTTAATTTTTACATGTCCATGCACCTATCCATATTTGACACATACCCATCGGGAAATCTAATATTCTTTACCTATTCACATAAGACTTCTCTTGCCCACTTGTCTAATGTGTAACAAGCTTTAGGGTATTTTTTTAGTTACTACACTCCGTACCAACTCAGGACAACGACATTATTGACTCAACTCCTATCAAGATTTATTTGTATCCTTCTCTTTCCTTCCACACTTATGACAATATTAAACACATTATTGAAAACACTCTTCTCAATGTCCATTACATCTAAATTATATTGAATCAAGTTCGTACTCCAATAGGGGAAATCCTAAAAGATGTTTTTTTTTCCTCCATACACAAGTCCTACATAATGGACCATTTATCTTATTAGCATCTAGTTTAGTGAATTTCCTAAGATAAAATTGATTTATCTTATTTAATATCTCAATTTCTTAAGACATTTTGCTCTTTTAATATGGATGATCTTATGGTCAAAACTTTTTATGTTTGTCAAACCATGATTGTTTTCTACTCTTGGACATAGTAAAAGCATTAGAATTCTCCATATAATATGGACAAGCTAACCTTCCAACAATACTCCACCTTAACAAAATCGCATATGCGGGAAAATCACTCATTGTCCACATAAGAGCAGCTCGCATCTGAAACTTTTGTTTCTACGAAAAATCTTATGATCGCACACCCTTGTACTGTAACTGTTTGAGTTCTGCAATAAGAGGCTATAAAAACACATCCAATTTATCCTTCGGATTTCTTGGCCCAAGTACTAATAACGATAAGAACATATAAACTTCTTTCATACATAACCATGGTGACAAATTATACGATGTGACAATTATAGGCTATGAAGAATATTATTATCTTGATTGACCGAAGGGTTGAAAGCCATTTATGTAACGACCTAATTAAACATGTCAATTTTTCACTGCAAAATCTGGATGTGTTTGATTGAAATTCTTTCAAGTAGGAGAATGTGAGCAATGAAACATGACACCCTCTTCAACCTCATGCTTAGCATACTAACACATTTCTACAGTTGTTGCTTTCGATGCATACAATCTTTGCAATCGAGGGGTTAGAGGATAATAATACATCTTCTTATAAGGAATAAGAGTTTTGCATCATTTACCATTTTAACTGCAAGGCCTCTTCTACCAAACTTGACCACAAAATTTACAACTTGTCAATTCACTATATTCACAACAATAAATTATGCAACCATTATTATAGCAATGAATCTTTTCAACTGATAGTCTAATATCGCTAATTTCTTAGTGTTGTAGAAGTTATCTACTATCAAACTATTATTTGGTGTAATATGTTTCATTATTTTAACCATGTCATCAAAATTTCATTTTGACACATGGTGTTCTAATTTCATGTGCATCAATTATGACACAAGTGATAACTACAAATGCCTTATACAACTCAAATACAAGTTTGCATCTGTAGCTCTAAGCAAATTGTAAACTTGTGAGCCTTCAAATTCAGTGATTCCTCCATTTAGTGGGTTCAAAATAAGGACTTATTGCATCTATTATCATTGTTTGATATGGATTTGATGATTCAGCCCTTTCTATTGCATCAGTTTGATTAGGGATTGCATTTGCATTATCTCCCTCAGTGGTTTCTCCATGTAGAGTCGATGTATAATAATGAGGAATAAAACCATTTTTGTGCAAATGGAACTTCACAATATCCACTTTCAAAAATATGTGGTTCTGACACATATGATGGTTATACAGACACCTAATCTTATTCTCATCATTCAATTATGGGTGATTGCATGCAAATTCAATAAAACTTTTCACCCCACTTATTTGTATTCAGCAAACCATCTTTAAGCCTCTTATACATTCATTCTCAATCAGGTCTCATTTTTTTCTTCCTATGAGCAGTACATAAAAAATACATATAAATTAAATTTGCTTTCAACTATATTATGACACCTTATAACTCCATTTATATATTAATAGCTAGTAACCTGCTCATTCAGAAATGTGACGTCCGATGACCACGAACAGATTCAATATATTCATCAACATGCATAAATTTTGATAGCATCTCCCTATAGTTCTCCAAATGCACAATATGAAATAAGTACTCAATCATACTACACCATTTTAGTGTCATCGCATGAATCAACACTTATTTCATTATGCATTTGGAGAATAATAGGGGATACTACAGACTTTCTACATATCAATGACAACACTTGCATTGAATGGTTTATATATAGGCATCACATTTCTAAACTGTTCAACTTGGACAATTCAGTGTTGTCTCTCCATATCAGTGAGACAAACACCAAATGAGATTGTAAGGCTTATGTGACTAATAATTGTATATTTATAAATATACACTTACTAGTGTCATGCTTAATCATACTTAAAATACTAATGATATTTTGACAGGGTTTCCTCTAAAACTTGGATTAATCCTTCTATTAAAAACAATGTGTGTATGTGTGTGTGTGTGTGTATAACTCAATCATATATACGCTTCATCTACATAATCTAAGAAATCCTCAATATATACAATGAAGCACCTATCCAAGGCTTACATATCGATCACCACAATCATAACATCATCTACTAATCGAACATCAATTCATTAAGATTATTTTGTCATTAACATAAGCATAAACATATATATCATAATACAACAAACATATCATTAGATAATCTAGTCATAATATATGTTTGGTACAATGAAACATATCATTCTTAAAGATAATTTCATTTTACCATTCATTATGTTCTTAGACAAATTTAGACTTATCTTATTCCTTTTGATTAGAGTTATTGAACTTTCTTTTTTATTGAGTTATCTTATTCAATTCATTGTCTTTAAGGAAAGTTGTTTTTTATGATCAACCTTAATCCTTTTTTTAAGGGTTATCAAACTACGTCTCTTTATAGATTATCTTATTCCTAAAACAGGTTATTCGATTAACTATCTTTCAAATCAATTCATTTATGATAAACTTTGAAGATCATCTTATTGAGGGTTATACATTCTTAATGTTTTTGTGTCTTTTATGATCAACTCTGATGATCATCTTATTGAGGGTTATCAAACTTTCCTATTGTTTAGGTTATTTTATTCCTAAAAAAGGTATTGATGATTAATTGTCTTTAGGATAATTTCATTTTTCTTTCTTTATAGTTTTTGTGTCTTTTATGGTCATTTTATTCATTTCTTTTAGGTTAGCACTGACATTGTGTCTATTTTGAGTTACTTTAATCTTAAAAAGGATCGGTATATTCATTGTCTTTAGGCACTTTCATTTTTCCTTTGTTTATATACTTTGTTTCTTTTATGGTTATAGTATTCCTCTATTTTATGATTACATTATTCCTTTCTTTTACGGTTATATTATTCCTATCATAATGTGAAAAATTTTGATCTTCATACGTTCTTTATGATTTTTGAAAAAAAAAGAGTGTCTTTTGGATTTTTTACAACTATTTTATTCCTAAAAAGGAAACAAGAATAAGAAAACACATAATAATACTTATTTTTGAATAGCGCAAACAAAAATCATAAAATAAAAAAAAACACTCCTACAATTCCATATTTATTCCTTTGCCCCCAGTTCTAATCGGGTCACCAAATCCTCAGTAAAACACAACTCACATATAACTTAGATAAAATATTTTTAATATATATAATAATAGTACCATTAAATAAAAAGTTGAAATTGTAGGTGTAAAACAAAAATCATGACAAGAAAATACATGATAACACTTATTTCACTTCTTTCATAATCAACAATTATAGAGTTAATCAAACAAACTCCTTTATAGTTTCTTATGAATTTCTTCGCCTCCAATTCTCCTTAAAGCACTAAATACCCAACAACATATAGATCAAATCCTTCTAATACATAAAATAATAGTAACATCAACTCAAAAATTAAAAATAATATGCTTAAAGAAGAAACATATAATAAGCAAAAACATCATAACACATATTTCAAAATAATTTCAACAACAATGCTAAACAATATCAAACAAACACTTCTTCAGTTCCTCATGAATTCTTTCTCCTCCAGTTCTTCTCGGGTCAACAATTACCTAGCAAATGACAACAACCAAGTTTAAAAAACTAAAAAAAAAAATATTACCTCAAACACATATTTGGTGCAGCAAAATAATCCAAACACGAAAATGGAGTAACAATTCCTACACAGCTACATTGACAGATCTACATAGAGAGAGATAAACAAGTTTATGAATTAAAATAAATTTTAGTTCAATTTTTAGAAGTACTAACAAATTAAATTAATATAATTATAATAAATAAATAAAGCAAATATAACGCTTAATTAAATAGATAAAAGTCAATTTAGAAAATATTGACGTTATGTAGTTATTTTATTTTAAAAATTCTAATATGATCTTAAAATGTCATTATAAATTGTAAGCGTGGACAAAAGACTTAAAATATGATTTTGAATGGTGTTTATCGTCTTTGTGCATACAAATTAAATGAATAATTTACTTTGTTTAAACATCGAGACTCTAAAGCTGTTGACTCAAGTTTTTCTTCATAAATTTCACTTCAAAAGTAATTGGATTATGCTCCCAAACCATTGAAGCATAAAAATTTTGACTTAAGAGAATTAAACTTTGAAATACAATGTCCTTAGCAAAACAAGGGAAAAAACTTAGAAATACCAACAATAAATAAGAAAAAAATAGGAAGTTGTTTTTATTTAAACTCATAAAGGTCATTGATATTTCCTTTACTGAATTATATTCCATTTTAAGAATAATTTTTGAATGATTTTTTATTTTAATAGTGATTTTACAATAACAGTATACCAATACATCAATAGTGTGACTTTCACTTCCTACACATAATCAAGCATAAAATAAGAGTCAGAATTTTTAACTGATTAAGTATTTAAGAGTCTAATTAGTACATGTGTGGATTATACATTCAATTTAGTGAGTATTTTGAATATAACCAATCATATAGTTAATTCAAACAATAATGTTTTCATTGATTCTTTTTTCCCTTAATTTATCATCACCATAAACACAAAAGAAACAAAAATCGAAATAATATCAAAGGCCAAAGCATTAATAGATTCATGCAGCAAACAGAGAACAGTAATTGAAATTCTAAAATCCTATAAATGCTAAAGAGTTGAGAAAATAGAAAAAATAAGTCACCGTACATTTCAACCTAAACTAAGATTAACATACTAGTATGCAAAGCACAGAGAAGGTAGTGGCAACGATAACAGCAGTGAGTAAGGGAGAGTGAGCACAAGCGAAAAAAGGGGAGAGTGAGAGTATAAGAGGTTTTTACACGAGCAAGAAAGGAAGGGAGAGTGAGAGATAAGAGGGGGATTTGAGAGAATGAATAAGGGGGAAGGAGGAGAGTAGGAAATGAAGAGGGAGAGTGATAGCAGGTGAAGGGGGATTTGGGAGAAAGTGAGGAAAGAAGGGAAGATGCAGGTATGTAGGGCAAAACTTAGTGATGGACTCAATCCGTCGCTAAGTGTTAGTGACATGGCATACATCATATGCCATTTCAACTCATTAACTTAGAGACAAATCTATTCGCTTGTTAAGCATAAAAGTAATCAACTTAGCTACAAATTTAGTTCATTACTAAGTTTAGCGCTAGAATCGCTACTAATAGCAATAGATATCAAAGTCATTGCTACATTCCGTCATTATCCCCTCACTAATCCATCGCTATGTCTTGCGCCATTTCTTCTCGCTACCTTTAGTGACATTTTACTTACATCAGATGTTTCGTTGCTAATTTTCCCTCACTAGTGCTCACTATTCCCTCACTATAATAATTTCATTATTGGTCTGTCATTATTCATTCACTAATTTTTGTTGCTAGATTATTGTTTTCTTGTAGTGTATATTGGATATATGATATCTAAAGTTGTCAAATATATAAATTATTCTTCATATATATTCAATATTAATCAAATCTATATATTTTTAAAGAAAAGTAGAAATAAGAATTTTTTTATTCAATTGATCTATTTTTTTCAAAAAAAAAAAAAAGTTTTTCCATCAACTAATGAAAAGAGGATATTAATCTCAATGAAATTACATGTGTTGAATTTATATCAATTAGCTAGATGTTTAAAATATATACTAATACTACATCATATATAGTATTATATAATAATATTATATTAATATAATTTTTAAGTATTGAAATAATAATTTTATTAGTGTATGCCATTACTTATTTTGCTAAGTAGTTTTTATTTTTATAAAATTATCATAAATAATTAATAAATTATACACATAATTCAAAATTTTAAACAACAACATATATAATTTACTTTTAAAAATTTACTAAATTATAATAAAGTGGTGTCATGATAAGATTTATTTTAGGCTAGGTACATATATCACACGTGTGAATGCATAAATTCATGTATGTGGAAAGAGAGAAATAAGCAATAATTGGGAAGAGGGGGAAGAAAGGGTGAAGGGGAGAGGTACCAAATTGTGTCAAAAAAGCAGAAGAAAACAAAAAACTGGTGCTCGTGCAAACGCCTATTGTTTACAGAAGTTTGTTTGTTTTAAATGAAGCATATATATTAATATAAGGTCATCATCATGCCGCATGTGTGCTTCCCACTGCTTGTGGATGGAGTTAGGGGTTAGCAAAACCGAATCGAAACTGAAAAATTGAACCGAATTGAGTGAATTCGGTCTATTTGGTTCTTCGGTTCGATTTTAAAGTAAATTCAATTCGGTTCGGTTTAGAAAAATAGAAAATTTATGTTTTTAATTTCGATTCGGTTTAAAATTGAGAAAACCGAATAGACCGAATTTGTGAGATTTTTTAATTTTTCTTTTTATTTGAGTTTAAAAAAACTAAAAATAAATTATTTTATATAAGATAAAAAAAAAGCCCAACAACCCATTAAGCCCAAAACCGAACCGAACCAAACCGATTTTTTTTGGTTCGGTTTACTTCGGTTTATCTTAATTTTCGGTTCGGTTCGGTTTGAATTTAAACTAAATTCGGTCTATTCGGTTTTCATAAATTCGGTTCGGTTTGAACCGAACCGACCGAATGCTCAGCCCTAGCCATAACCTTTTATTTGTATAATTTTAGTTAATATTTTTTAAAGAAATTTATTAAAATTATTATTATAATATTTAATATAAATACTCTTTAATTTTAATAAATTAAAATAAATAATAATTATTTTATATACACATTTAATTGTTATATATATATATATGTGTGTGTGTGTATTTATTATTGAGAGAATTTTCATTTTATAGTGTTATAAGAAAAAGTTATAAATTAAAAAAAATAGTAAAAAAATCAATAATATATGTTTACCTTAATAATATAAGAGTATACAATAATTTCAACACAAAAACATAGTATCATAAATATTAAATATTTCACCATACTGCATATTGAAAAGTTATAAATTAAAAAATAGTCAAAAATCAATAATATATGTTTACCTTAATATTATAAGATTATACAATTATTTCAACATAGAAACATATTATCATAAATGTTAAATATTTCACCATATTGCATATTATTATATAAATATTAATCAAATAAAAAATCTAAAAATAAATTCATTTTCAAACATTATTCTCATTATGAATTCTTAAAAATTATAATTAATAGTATTTAAACATTAAAAATATTATTGTAGAAAGCTTAAAAAGTGCATCCCACCTTGCTAGAATATGAAAGAAGTATAAATCTCAAAAATTTCATAAAAATAAAAGATGAGCACAAAATTACCAAATACACATATAATAAAATAACTAAAAAAATAATGTAGTCCTAAAATTATAAATATTAATCTCTAATACCAAGACTTAATTAGAGTATTTAGCATAAGTTTGATTTTGTTAAATTAACATTTTTTTTAGATTTTAAAATATTTGTATCAAATCATAAAAGTAGTTTAATTATAATATTAATTTAATTCAATAGAATTTGATAAAATCTCGAATATTAACTGCTTTTAAAATCATTTTTACTCACAAAATTCATATTAAAAAATCTATAAACAAATAAAAAAGAGAATATTTTCTAACTTTTATGCTAAAAACAGCTACTACCAATTGCAATGCCAAAATCACTCCTTAATATTAATTATCTATTTTTATCTTTTTAAATCATAAAAATTTTACATTGTTTCACCAATACAAAGAAAATATATGAAAGAAATTTAAAATTTTCAAAAATTTTAGAAAAATGAAATGCACAAAAAGAAAGTCAAAACTCTAAACTTTCTGCTCTCTCCAGACCTATTATAAATATATAGATATAGATTGATAGATAGATAGATATTATTCTACATTGATCATTGATTTATTTCTATAAAAAAATTTTAAAAAAATCTAATTAAGATTTGATTTAATATATATTTGTGGCCCTTTTCTATTGTTTTTAAAATCAATACACTAAGTTTTAGTTTTCCTGAAAACTAGGTCTATAATTATCTTTTTTTGAAAATAAAGTTAAGTTCATTAACTAGTTTTATGATTATCTATACACTCATGTACATAAAAAAAAAAATTAATTATAACAAAAAAGTAGTAGTAGTATTGTTTCTCTAACTGTAATCTGTAATATTGAACTTCATTTTTTTTTTTTTTTGGGTAATCTTCATACATTTGTACGCCAAAAAACAGAGTAAAAAATGTGCTGGAAATTGCAGATACTATGTTTCTTTAACCTTGTGCTGCTGGCAATGGCATCACTATGACCCGCACCATGTGCTACCAGCATGACTACAAATACACCCACAATTCCAGATGGCAGATAGTCTCCAAATTTCAACAATTTCAATTTTTCATATAATTAGATTTTTTTTTTTTATTTGTTGGTGCAAAGAAGAAAAGGCGAAGGTTAACATTTCTTGCTCATAGACAGTAAACCTTAGGCCGCTTAATTGAAATGTTATGCAATTATGTATAATTTTACACTTATTAGTTTTGAGATGAACAAATATATTTTTAATTTTTAACTTTTGTTTTCATGAAACTGCGTATATTTGAATCAAATTCTATTTAAAATTTGTAAATAAAATTATAAACTAAAAAGTAATACAAGAATATCATAAATTTAAAATATAAAATAGGAGAAACCCATTATCAAAAGTTAACTATAGTCTGCATTGCATCTAGTCACTTTTGATAGATTTCTTTTATGAAGCTGTGCATGTATGTATTAATTAAACAAAAGATATTTTTCCAAATCATGACAAGCAATAATTTCTTCTGACTATCTCAAAATCACTGTTAAGAATTGATAATAAATAAATATCAACACCAGGAAGAATATGGCTAAGGTAGCAAAAAAAAAAAACAAACCTTCAATTTCCTGCAAAATTCTGGATTGCTCCAGGACCTCTCATCTATATCATTATGTGAACAAATGTTCTCTTTCCATATTGCTGCTGTTAAAGAAGAACTGAACACTATCTTCTCTATGGTATCAGTATGTGCACAAGCCTCCACTACATTGATTGCTCCTCTAACTTCCCAATCAACCACTAATTCCTGATAATCACAAAAGATAGATTAGAGTTCAAATTATAGATGCAAGGCTTAATTAAGTAGGTTAATCAATAACTGAATAATCAACAGCTTAGTTTTAATTACATCATAACCATCTGGACTGTCCAAACAGCTGAATAAAGCAGAGCAACCTTTCAAAGCAAAAAGAATACTCTGATAATCCAAAACATCAACTCTAAACACCACTAATTTCTCCTCTTCTTTCTCCAAATCCTTAATTTTCTTCTTTATCTCAGCCTCACCTGAAACAAACCCAGATCACAGAAACAACAGTGATCAATAAAAGCAACCAAAGAAATGGAGAAGAAAGATTACAGTTGACTTGCCAGTCTTTTGGGTAGCTGCATGAACTGTGTATCCTCTGCTCAAGAGTCCCTTAAGAATCCAAAAACCAACATAAGTTGAGGCATCAAGAACACAAACGACAGGTAGTTCATCATCCATTGTCGTTTTTGCTGTTTTCTGATTTCTGATGGATTGTTTTGTGCAGATTTCTGTATATAGAAGTAGGAAGAGAGGTTTGTAGGTGGGATGAATGGTTATGCCAAAAGAAGAAGAGTTGGTGAACTATTTTTGCACACGTTCTCATCTTCTCACCCGTCTTTTTGCTCGAGAGGCTTTTTTGGCTTCTTTTTTTACTTATTATTTTATTTCACATGTCATTTTGTATGCAATTCTTTTTTTTGGCTTCTTTTACTTATTGTTTGACAAAAGTAAAAATTAAATAATTTTAATATTGAAAATTTAAAAATTGAATAGTTTTGATATTAAAAATTTTAAGAGTTAAATGATCGTTGAACACATAACAAATTTTTTTAAAAAAAGAAAAACCTAAAAGACAAATTTAAGGTAAAATAATTATAAATTTTATAATAAATTATTATATAATTTGATTTTAAATATTTTAAAACTTATTAATTATATCTTATTAATAAGAAAAGATTGTGATAATGAATGGATATCATCAAATTAGTAAATTTTTTCTATTACTTAATCTATTAAGTAAAAATTTTCGTAAGTGATTTTTAAAATTAAGTGTTTAATAAAAAAATATTATCAAACATACTTAAAATATTAAGAATTTTTTAAAAAAATATTATTAAATAATTTTTAAAACATAAGTAAATATTTTAATTTTACGTGCTTAATATGATTATTAAATATTATCTTAATCTTGCATCTACCCACATTTTTCAAGCATAGGGACTATTTTAAAACCCTGGGGGGTTAAGGGAAGGGAGGGATAACTTATTTAATTATCACTACACTAAATATTTTATGTGATGCTGGATTGAAAAATTTTCGCCTAAACTTAAAATGTGTTACTTTACTTATATAAAATGTTACGGAAACAAGGTGTGTTTTATTTATTTTTTTATAAAATTATTATTTTGCAAATTAACTCTTTTTCCTTAACACATTATCTCAAATTAACTCTTAGTTATCACTATTTTATTTTTCTAATATTTTAGAATTTCTTACTTCTTTTATTTTACATTTATGGTAATTAAAATTTAAAATTTTATTATGAACATTTACTTTATTATTAGATAAATTGTAGTATATGTAATCTTTAGTATTAATTAAAAATTTTTTAGTTTTGACTACATATAAATTTAACGTAAAATGTAAAAATATAACTAATTTGCCAATTAGCTAGAAGAATATGCGCACAAACAAAAATGCTAGAGTTAGGTTTATTTTGAGAAGGAAAAGAGGTTTAGGATTTGGTTTAGCTATATGCAAGTACATTGGAAAAAATGTTTGAATTAATTTTATGCATAGTTATTTTTATCAAAGTCATTTATTTATTTTATTTTTAAACTAGAATGTCACAAACTTTTAGCTTTTATTTGGTTAGAGAGGAGTGAAGAGAAAATAAAAGAAGAGGAAAGAAATTAAAATTATTTCTCTTGTTTGATTTGCAAACAAGAGAAAGAAAAAAAAAGGATTGGATAGAAATTAAATCAATAAAATTTTCTTTCAATTTTGGAGACAAATTTAAGTTAAAAAGATTGAGATATATGAAATTACTAAAATATCTTTAGTTTGTCTTCATATATTATCTCTCTCAATGAGTTAAAAAAATAAATTTATACTTAATAAATTTAAATTTCTCCTTTATGCAAATAAGAGATCCAAACGAAAGAAAAAAATTAAATTTCTTTTTTTTTTCTTATCTCCTGTTTAATTTTTGTTCATTTCTCTTGCACACTTAGTACACCAAACATAGGGTTAATTTTTTTTTGGAACATAAAAGTATATTATTTTGAAATTATTATATTTATTTTAAGTGATATTGGTCTATTTTCATCTCAAAAAGATCATATAATTATAGTTTTTAATCTTTTTTGGAGCTTAAAAAAGAATAAAATCACTTAAACAAAGAATGAATTATCAAAAAATTCATAGCTAAGCATATTTCAATTATACCCCAAATTTTATTTTATATCAATAAAATATTTTAACTTTAAAATCATTTTTAACATTGTCCTTCTCTCAGATTTCAAATTTCTTAACTTTTTAATTAGTCTAATTAGATTATGATAATATTTTTAGTTTTTTAATTTTTCATATTTTTATGAACGAAATAATTTATAATTTCTAAAATGACAAAAGTTAATTTTTTTTTTCAAGAAACTTAAGAAAAAAATTAAATTCAATTAAAAAATTTCAATCTAAAAAAATTTATCACTCTTTTTTCAACTCAAATAATATGATATTTCTTCTAGTTTATTAGAAATTAAAATATTTTTCTTTCATTTTCTTCATTTTAAATACTTAATATTTAATCATTCTCAATAATTAATTCAAGTAGTACGTATTTATAAATCTCAATATGATTAATATACAACACCACTCTTTACATGTAAATCTAAAATTCTTAGTTATATTGAAGTTTATAAATTTATGCTATTTAAATTTATTATTAAAAATAATTAGATAGTAAATATTTGGAAAATAAAAAAAGAATTAAAGAAGCTTATTTTATTAGTTTTTAGTAGATTAAAAGAAATATTATGTTTTTTAGATTGAGAAAAAGTGTGAAAATTTTTCTACACTATAAGAATCTGGTTGGTTTTAATGTTTTTCTAAAATTCCTTGAAATATAAATTTAGTTTTTATTATTTTAAAATTATAGCTTATTTTCATTCATATAAATATAAAAATTAATTTGTTTATGTTGGTCGGGAAAAAATAAACTTAAATAGCCTAAAAAATGAAAGTATTTTTCTAATTAGAACAATAATTTAATTTTAGACATAATTAGACTAATTAAAGAAGTTAATAAATCCAAGATATGACAAAAGGATAACAATGAAAATAATTTCAAAATTAAAGCATATATATTGATGCATGGTGAAGTTTAGGATAGAATTAAAATGCACATCTAGTTATGAGATTTTTTAATAATATCTTCTAAATAAAATATAACAAATATTAAGTGTAATTTTTTTACTCGAATTTGATGAAAAAATTGAAAATTTAAATAAATTTTTAAATCAAAGATAAATAAATTCACTTTCACGACAATAAGTAATGATGAGTAAAATGAACCCAATAAAATATACGTATGTGGAAGAAAAACTAATGTAAAAAAAAAAAAAAAGCACTAGGGAAAGCTGCCTTTGTCTATGGCCTGCAACTGTAAATATCGAACAAGGGAGGAAGACCAAAAAAAAAAAAAAAAAATCTAAATTGGCCTAATACATGTATTTTTATGAAATTTTGGGTTCCTCAATTATTAAGCAAATGAAAAAGGAGAAATTGACATTATTGCTCACGTCCTGCTCCCGATTATTGTACTTAAAATAGATACGGATACTTACAGAAACGTGCGGGACAAGTGGGAATGAGGAAACTTATGGGTTAGGGTTTATTTTTTGACAAGGAAAAGAGACTCTGTGTTTGGTAGATTTCTTTTCGGTAGAAATGAAATTATACTGACAACAAAATTATTATCAATACAAACATCAAAATCCCTGTGCTGCAAACTATCTGCCAACAAAATTATTATTTATTTCTCTTTATCAGAGTTTTGATTACCTAATAGTATAGATATTACTGGATATTATCTTTTAAATTGTTTTGAGATATTATATATATATATATATATATATATATATATATCTGTGTATATTATGTCTAATAAAAATTTTCATAATTGATAAACATGTAGGATTATCAAAAAAAATTCATGATAAAAATAAAATTATAATTTTAAAATTGAACTAGTGCGTCATTATTAGTTGTGTCGATAATTAATTTTACATTAGTATCATAGATTATAAGAATATATTCTATTATATATTATAGATGTAATATGACTATTTATAAATGAAATGTCTCTATTTTTCTAAAGAAGAATATAATTATTAAATAAAAATAAATTACCAAAAAAATTCTTATAATTGGACATATTTTCAATTCTATCTCAATCTAAAATTAAATTTTTTTTCATAATTAGGATAATATTTTTATTTTTAGACTATTTACATCTAAAGTTTTATTAAGCAATATAAAATTTGATTTTTATATTTTAATAAAAATAATTTATACTTTTGAAATGACACATTAATTTTCTATTTTTAAAAAATTTAAGAAAAAATTAAAATCAACTAATTTTTTCAGTCTAGAAAAATTTTCACTCTTTTCCTTAATTCAAATAATTTATTATTTCTTTAATTTACTAAAAATTACAATATTTCTTTTCATTCTCTTTATAAAAAAACTTCAAAATTAAATCATTTTTAAAATAAGTGATCCTGAGTAAAATAAACCAAAAATTTATCAATGTGGGAGAAAAATTCATGTCAATCGCGCTAGCGAAAGCAGCCTTTATCTATGGAACTAGAACTGTCATCGTCGATCAGATAGCTAGACAAAAAGCTAAGTTGGCCTATGAAATTTTGGATCCCTCATTTACTGTCCAAAACAAAAAGGAAAATTGACATTATTGCCCACGTCCTGATTTTGAATCTTAGAAAGGCCAAGCGATTGATCAGAAGTTACATATCTAAATCTACTGAACTGAACTCATTAAATTCCCACTTGAGCATTTATTCTATTCATTCTTTTTCTTTTTGTCAGAAATAAAATTAATTAAAAGGGACTTGACCCAAAAAAAAAAAAAAACGTGAGAAGAAATAGAAATCTAGAGAACTATGCTTAATCCAAATTTGAAACTCAGTTGCATTTGACATATAAAGAAAACCTAAAAGGGCAAGGAACACAATTTCTAAAATCCTCCAGAACCACACGATACACTACCAGCAAACATAAGTAGCAGCTTTTATGTCATTTATGCCTGATATTTTCTGATGAGATGAAGAAAATTCGACTCCATCGCAGATAGATAATCTAATAGAGCCGGTTTGAAAATCTATCTCCATATGTTGAAGCAGCCCAAACTTCTCGTTTTCGATTGATTAAAGTGAGACCATAAAACTGAGAAACATATTGAGAATGAAATTCATAGGCTGCATCAACCCTCTTTTGTACCTGACTTGTCTCCTCTCATGAGCTCAACTCTTCCGTAGTAACCAGAAAGACTTCAGATTTAAGCTGGACAAACATCGGATCAAACTGGGAAACGATCTCAAAGGCAAAATCTAACACACAAAAGGCGAAATTCTTGACAATATATATATATACACACCAACACACAGATTATAAAACAAAGAAGAGAAAAAAAAAGAGTTACCCCAATGGCCAAAGCCACCAATGGTATTTGTGATATAAGACTCTGAACGTGCAGCACCAAACGAAAAGAACGGAGAGTTCTAGAGGAGAGTTTTTTTTTATTCTATTCATTCACCTAATTAGAAATTATAAAAATAAAATAAGGATAAAACAGTTCAAATGCTTAAAATTAAAGAAAATAAAACAAATCTTGTCTTCTCAACCCACCAATTTGGTGGGTTCATAAAACATAGGTTTGGAAGGGTTTAAAAACCTTACACTATCATGAGAATTAGTTTTTCAAATAAGGTGTCAGGGTTTTTTAACATTAAGAAATCTTGTCAACCTTTGAAAAACCCCAATCCAAACAAAGAGTAAAAGATTAAAAAACACCATAAAAGGTTGAGGCTCTTAGTACAATTTATTGTAGTTTAGATTTGGTGATATATCTATGTCTCATGACTTTATTAACGGGAGTGCTCCAAACTTCAGCCTTGACAAGCTCTGGTGAGAATGTTTCGGGAAAAGTATGAGTGTGATGCTCCCATTTTGTGAGCAAAAACAAATTTAATTACAATTGCAATGTAGTGACAATTATATTATCAATTTTAATCACATCCAGCATAATATCAGAGGAATACTACGTCAGTTGGGACATAGTGAAAGAGCATGTTGAAGTCAATTCCGAATTAGGAAGCAAGCGAGCAACGCATGAGGCAGTGTTTTAAAAATCGGACCAGTCATGAACTAGTCAGTTGATTGGTTTATGGGTTGATCAGTCTAAACGATTTGATTCAATCAGTCTAATAATAAATAAAATTCAAAAAATATTATTAAAATAATTTAAAAAATAAAAAAAATATTAAAACATATATAAATATATTTAAAATACTTAAAAATATAAAAATTACCTTAACAACCAAATCAGACTTAATTGAATTAGTCATTGATTTGTTTATCGGTTTTAGTAATTCGACTGATCGGTCTGATTCGATTTTCAAAACATTGGTATGAGGTTGAGAAGAGTACAAATAGAAGAGAAGAAAAGAAAAACACCAATTTAACACAAATGCATGTAACCCAATTTGTGCAGAAGGTTATGCAAACTAAAAAAGTGAAAATCGTATGAATTTTTTATTAAGAAAATCCTAAATGAGAAGTGAAACATATCTTCACGAAAGGAAAGTCAAGGATTGCGTAGGGAAGTAATCTGAGAAAGCAAAACATAAGTAAAGTTTGCTAAACGAGAAAGTTACTTTTGCTGTTTCAGTTTACCAAGAACGCAAAAAGGGTATCGTAAGAGTTTTGTGAGGGGGCGTTTGGTATACCTAATTAAAGTAGTTAATAGTTGATTGAAACCTGTCATTTAATAAAATAATATTTGATAAAAATTTAAAATAATTGTTAATAACTGATTAATGTGTCATTCAGATGTTATTAGAATTCTTTATTATTTAGAGTTATTTTTCAACATCAACTGTTAATGTTTAATAAAAGATAAAAATACTATTTCTTTTAGATTTTTTATCTTTATTTTAATTATTTATATAAAATAATTTATTTTAAATTATTAAAATTATATATAGGATATATTAATTACAAAAAATATATTAACCTTAATAAAAAAAAATTTTAAAATTTCATAAATATAAAATAATAATTATAATATCTTAAAATTTAAAATAATATATTATAAAGATACATGCAAAATATACTATTTATTTATTTATTTCAATATATAAAATATTAAAATTATATCATTAATCATTTTACAAATTAACAGCAATATGTAAATAAAATTTACCTAACACTTAATATCAAATCACTATTATCTATCAACCATTAACTAAAAATTATTAACAATTGCTAACAGTTATTATATATATTTATCAGTTATCCTAAATAGATCCTTATACATTTTGTCAGGATTGGTCAATCTACTTTTGGTTCTCTTACGCAATTGTAGGTAGCACACATACTTTTGTATTTTTAAATGAATGAAGATAATGTATTGTATATGGAGTCTTTGACTATAATTATATATTTAGAAGTAATTTTTGTTACTTGTTTTCTTAGCAAAAAAATTCTTTTAAAATGACTACTTATTTAAGAGTTTATCATTAAAGATACACAGATAGTTAATAATTAATAAAAGGTAGTTGTCTTTTTCTTAATCAAAATGATGATAATAATTTTATATTTAGGCTCCATTTATTTCATAAAAAATAATTTATCTGAAGAAAATATTTTTTAAGGAAAATGTTTTTTTGAGGAACATATTTTCTAATATTTAGAACATATTATAAAAATATTAATTTTTCTTTGATTAATAAGATTATAATAAAATTTAGACCATAAATATTTTATATTTATACTATTTATTATTTAATATAAAAAATATATTAAAAATGAAAATTTTTTATGGGTCCAATATTTTATATTTATACTATTTATTATTTAATATAAAAAATTTATTAAAAATGAAAATTTTTTATGGGTCCCACTTCTCGTTAGCGACCACTAGTAATTGATGATGACCAGTAATGATGTCGGTAGTCAAGGATGACCAATGATAATAAATAAATTTATTTATATGATTTATTTTCTATTTGAATAAGTTTGTCAAAGTCTAGAAAATGATTTCTCATTTTCAAAATAGAAAGTCATTTTCTTAAAAAATGATTTAGTTTTCCCTTTGACCAGAACAATATTTTATATTGATCAATTTTCTAGACGCACCAAATAGAGGAAATTAAAAAAAATATTTTCTTGAAAAATAGTTTTTGTGAAACAAAGAGAGTCTTAGTGTATTAGAAGTAATTCTTATTCTTGTGTTTTTTTTGGCATAAAAATCTTTTTAAAATTAGTGCTTGTTGAAGAGTTTATTGCTAAGGCTTCTTTTTCTTCATCACTGTAAGAGTGACATCTGCAATATCTAAATATACATTTCTTCTTTTGGACAAAATATTATACAGTTTAAGTATATCTTGCGCTATAGAATAAAATGGGCCATTATATGAGTCCATATATGGTTGAATAATCAAGGAATAAAGCTTTCTTATTAAGGTACAAATTATCAAACTCTGTCCACATGACTGGAGATATTTAGAGGAAGCTACTATAGGATATATTATTGATTGTATTAATTTACATATTTGTATCAATATATACTTATTTTATTGATTTCAATTATTTACACTTCTCTTGAAACTTCTTACACACTTTAAAGGAAATATAAATAGCTAAACCTTTAATGAAATATATTTACACTTCTCTTAGAGATTTTTGCACTCTTTTAGAGAAGTGCAAAAAGTTTCAAATGAAATGTAAATAGCTGAAGCCCATTTTAATATATGATTGAAGTTCATATTTTCCCTAAAAAAAAATGGGCCGTTATAGAATAACATAATAATCCTCATAAATTATAAACAGATCTTGAAGAATAAAAACGTAGTCTTTAAAAAAAAAACACACATTTGACGAGCTCATTTTTAGGTATCATTATGATATCCAACCATTTTATAATTTAACCATTAAAGCTATACCATTCAATCGGATCATTAGTTTTTTATTAAATAATTGAGGATAATATTGGGATTACAAAGCCCAGACATTTCTCAGTACACGCGACCATTCATTGCATAAAAATTATCTTCAAACACAGCTTTATTTGCATCAGCGATCTACAGGGGCCAATTACCTGCATCAATTAAGCCATAACCCTCAGTTTTACAATAGCTATATGCAAAACATGTTGTGGAAGTCGTCCACATGGACGGCCCACAATCATTAATAATAATAAAAAAAAGAATGCTTAGCCATGAAGTAAAAGTTACTTCACAACCAAGAAATTTGGTTTAAGGGGGCAATTTAGTCGACCTAGGCCAAATTACTTTAATGTGTTGAGGATTGTGTGGGTGAAAATCTCAAAGTTTGTGAGAGTTAGAGAGAGAAAAGTATTGCTCCTTTGTACATTAATTTAGAGCTAATTGAGAGTTCTAAATATCTAGTAAAATGATTTATAATTTTTATCTATGATCCAAAATAAGAGTTCAAAATATTTTTATCCACGATCCAAAAATTGTATTGTGTTGCTATTAAAGTTATTATCTCTTGTAAATTATAGATATACATTTATTGAGAAACCGAATCACGTAAAATTCTTGTGTTATATTTTATTTATTTATTTATTTACTTTTCCTATGTTGTGTGGGTGAAAATTATTGAAATTTTCCAACAAGTGGTATCAGAGCTTTTGGTTCTTATTTTGCGCAAATAGAACATTTTCAAGACAAAAAAATTTGTGTTGTGAATAGTGTTAGCTACTATTCACAGAGACCTACAATGAAATTTTGAAGAGGGTGTTTTATTTGCAAAGGCTTTTGTAGTCACCATGGAAAATACATTGAAGTTTGCAATCTCTTTATTTGATGGAAAAAACAATTTCACTCTATAGCAGAGTACTATCTAGGATGTTTTGGTGCAACAAAGTATTGATTTGGCTTTGGAGGAAGAAAATCCTGAGAGTATAACTAAGAGCAAATGGATAATTAAGCAAAGGAAAGCAGTAAGCACCATCTAATTAGCACTTGCTCCACAGGTCAAAGTTTAAGTAATCAAAGAGAAGTCGCCAAAGGCGTTGTGGGACAAATTGGAGGAGATATATGTATCAAAGTCACTGAGTAGCTAGTTATTCATGAAAATGGAGATGTATTCACTCAAGATAAGAGAAGGAAAAAAACATTCATGGCCACATCAATTTTAATAAGTTAGTGTGTCAATTGGTAAATGCTAGCGAAAAAGTTAAAGATGAAGAATATGTGTTGCTCTTGTTTGCTTCTTTGCCCAAATCTTATAAGTCGTTGGAGCAAACAATGTGTGCTGGAAAAACTACATTGAAATTAATTGAGGTGACAATAGTGCTTAGAGAAAATGAGAAAATGATAAGGGGTGAGAGTACTTCAACTGGAAGTGAGAGTCTATCACTAGTTAAAAGTAGTGACAAAAGGAAGAGTCAAAACAAAAAGAGAGGTGATCAAAAAACAAGATCAAATTATTAACCTAAAGATTATGGCAATGTGGAGTGCTATTACTGTGGAGCAATTGATCACATACAAACTTATTATCCAAAGTTGAAAGAAGACTTGAATAGTCTTAAGCAGTCGCATGGGAAAATGAAGGGTAAGTTAAACATTGATGATAATTTCTCAAATGTGGTCCAAACCAGCAGTTAATATGAAGATGAATTCCACCAAGTGCAAGAAGACGATTTTACTGATGGTTGCTCTAGTGACAGCAATCTTAATTAGGCAAAAAGCAGTAAAGTGAAAAAGAATGAGAAAACTATAAAACTGATCTAATTTTTTTTATAAGGTTAAGGTATGTCAAATTCTGAAGCAGAGTGTTGATCTTGCATTAGTAAAGAAGGAGAAACCCTGTAAACCGGTTCTTAAAAAGACTGTTAAACCTTAGAATATATAAGACTTTTGTTTGAAGGGGAACATGAAAAGACTATACTCACAGGAAGAAGCTATGAAGAAGTTGCAACTATAGTTGAGCCCTCCATGTTGTTGGGAAAGAGAGAATTACGATGAAAGGGCCCACAATCATTTAAAAAAAAAAATGCTTAGCCATGAAGCAAAGCTACTCCATGGCCAAGCAATTGGGTTTAAGGCGGCAATTTAGCCAACCTAGGCCAAATTGCTTTGCCCATAAATAGGGAATAAGGGAATGTGTTGAGGATTGTGTGGGTGAGAGTAAAATCTCAAGCTTGTGAGAGTTAGAGAGAGAGCTAGGGGTTATTTCTTTGTATATTTATTTAAAGCTAGTTGAGAGTTTTAAATATTTGGTTAGAAGGTTTACAATTTTTCCATTCAAAAATTATAGTGTGTTACTATAAGAGTTATTATCCCTTGTGAATCGTGAATGCAAGTTTATTGAAAAACCGAACCATGTAAAATTCTTATGTTACCTTTTATTTATTTACTTTGCTTCTGCTAAGCGTATGAAAATTCCCAAAAATTTCCTAACAAAACAATCTGGCTTTACTTCATAGGTTATTCCACATGGGTTCATCATCATCTATTATGGAGAACAATGGGAATAGTAGTGGAAGCTGCAGTACTAGTGGGCATCTGGGAAATCGGTTGGGGATGACATCTAATTCTACAGGGTCTAAAGCTGTGGGCTTGACCGAGGAACTTGCTCTTGTTAAGGTGGATTATGATATGCCTTCAGGTGGGTACGAAAACTGGTCTGGGGAGTCAGTGCACTGGTCAAATCCAAGGTTTTTTACGATGTGGACCTAGCTGTCAGAAATAGGTCATGAAGCATGCAGGAGGGCATATGATAATTAATTAAGAGGGCTTTCTTAATTAATGTGTTATTAATGAGCAACAAAAGATGATCAATATTAGGATTTTACAGTATTGATTTTTCAATACTATCCAAAACCAAGTAAAATCTGCCCCAAAATCCAAAATAATTCCATCATTCTCTGCTTATTTTTCTTCTTTTTTGGCTCAAAACTCCCCCTTAGAGTACGTTCTTCTCCGAACCCATCATTCTTTTGCCTCCAAATCTAACATTTTCTTATATTTCTTTGTAACGGATTGAGAAATGGGTAAAAAGATAGAAATTTATTCCTCTGCATTTATAAGTAGTTGTAGATTTCATAAGTTGGGATAAATTACGACAAACCGACTTACATTTGTGGTTCTCTACCAACATTGCCTTGATGTTCTTGATTATTCTCCAAATTTGTTTTTCACGATGATATGGATGGCTGCAGAGATTTACCCACACCATAAAACTATAAAATCCCAATATTAACTTTAATTGTTTAATTAAAAAAATAATGATTACCATGTGTAGATTTAATGGTTAAAATTATGAAGTGGTAGGATGTCATAATCACACGCTAGAATACCCCATTTTTAAATAGCCAATCACTGAAAAATTAATTCAATTAAAAAATTATCTGCACCGTCTATTAAGTTTTGTGTCATTAGGATTAGTTGTGTGCACGGTTTGGTTCAATTCGGTGATTTGAAAATCTCCAGAACCATATCGAAATTTTAAAAATTTTAAAAATGAAAAAAACAATGCTATTTTGAATTTTCAATCTGGTTCAGTTTGATTTCTTGTAAATTTAGGACGATTTAGTTTGGTTATTCGATTCTTTTGAGACGGTTCAGTTCAATTTGATACCGATTCAAGTATTTAGTTATTTCAATTTATTAAAAATTAAACTTTACATTTTTTTTATCTTCATGAATGAAAATAAAATAAAATTTATATTTTTTCTTTTAATCATTCAAGGACTAAAAATACAAGTGATAATTTAATAAATTATAACTAATAACTTACGCATTAAATGTTAAATTGAATTTTTTAATATTTACTACTAATTTATAATTAATAAATAATCTAATTATTAATAATATATACTAATTGAGTGAGTTAATTAAAAAAACTATATATATATACACACACACACACGTGGTTCAGTTCGATTTTTTTGGTATGGAACAGTAACAAAACAGTTTACTTTGATTCTTGATTCGGATAATATAAAACCTTATCTTCAGTACTGTCTTATTTAAAAAAATCAATTCAGTTCGATTCAAATATTTACTATTCACGTCAAGGATTTTCATTTTCAATTCGATTATTTGGTCTAATTTTAAAATTTGAGTTATGTGCATACCCCTAATTAGGGTCATCGAATTCTAAAACTAGAAAAACCTAATCCACTCGTTGAATTCTAATCGTTCATACATGATAACAAGAATCCAAACTATCCAACCATTTAAACAAAAAAAAGAGACAACCCTAACATAATTATATCGCCCTTCTCCTGCCTTCTTTTAGAACTCATCTGACTCACTCTAGTCGTCGCCATAGACTCAAAACATAACCAACCTATCAACTAAATCACATAAGCCTAAAAACAGCAAACAACTTTACAATCACTGGTGCGGCTAACTATCTCAACCATTTGATCCAAGACTACACTATTCAGACATAATTCGTATGCTCTGAGTCATCACATCTTTGCCTTTGCACCTCTCTTGTCGACTGCATCACATACAGAAAAAACTTAAAGGATCCATCAGATCAAGTATCAAGTGGAAGAATAAACATGAAATTTTTTTTTTCTTGCGACTCCTTTTACCCTTTCTATTTATTTCAGTTTTTTAAAACTTTTGAAATTTACGTTCTTTCTATTTTTTCAGAGGACAATGTCCCTCTAGAAAATACATGTATAGCAGGATACACCATATTAAGCATTGTATCTTTCTCTAGAAAATACATGTTTGGTAGCATTTGTCACAAAAAAAAAAGAATTTGAGGTATTTATGCACATTCCTTTAGGGTTTTAAGCATCAGTTGGAAGCATGTTTTTTTGGCCCCCTTTCTACTATTCTAGTTGTTATATTCAAGTTTAGAACTTTGGGCTTTCAGTTTTAGTCACTACAAATGATTACATACATGGCTTAATTTTTTTCAAAAAAAGATTTTTATTAACATTATGCATTATTATTATTATTATTATTATTATTATTATTATTATTATTTTTGAAGGTAACATTATGCATTAATCGGCAGAAAATTAAACTATCGAGAAATGAAAAAATTTTTATGTCTGTAGGCAGCAATTTAGTAAAATGCGTTTTCGCATACAAAATTCTATTGATGGTGACTTGTATCACGTCAATGGCACGATCACTGTTGTTTATTTTCTTGGCAAACATTCTTCTAATTATTTGAAGATTTGTCTTAAAATATTTTCGCAGCAGATTTCTTTTGGTAATATAAGCGCATATGATAGAGCTTACAAATTTGTTATCAACCAACTAAATTATAACTTTTTTCCTGAAAATAAATAAATTACAACTTTTTATAGAAATATTTTTTATGATAAAGCCATTACAATACAAATGAATTAGTTTTATAGAAAATAACTCATATTGAAAGATAATTTTTTGACATATAAAATGCATAAGAAAATATTAATTTTTTTTTTAATTTGCAACAGAAATATTTACATTATAAAAATTTCATATTTTTATTATTAAATATATGAAAAATTGCATGTAAACTTATAAATTTTAGCAACTATTACTAATTGTCGATGATTCATAAAAGTTATTGGTGATCGTGAAGATCGCTTATAGTAAATAATAATATAATTTCCACAAAACAAATGCAGCCTAAATTTACCAAACAAACTAATTCTGCTTTTAGCCAACTTTTCTAATTTAATTAATGAATTTTTAACTGAGATCGTCCTTTGAAAACGGATCATTGCCTAAAACAAAACAAACAAATGTCACTTTCTAATTTCTAACATATATTCGTTTGGCAGAACAGATAGTCCAAAAGGGTTTTCAACCATTAAAAATTATAGATTGGGATATTCATAGCGTATATGGATTACCCCGATCCCATTTCATCATTTTTCTTTTTCTTTTTTTGTCTGTCAATGGTTATTGTAACCTAATGGCATATATATATATATATATA
>CATIWR010016088.1:0-23958 GCA_949677035.1 Omphalea diandra | reverse complement strand
AGAATCAGCTCTTGTTCTCTTGGATTACAACTTCCATCCAAGAGATCTACCTCAATTACTCCATAATTCTCACTAACCATGCATGATTAACATGTCATGAGAGGTTAATTCTAGTTGAGAAGAAGATAAATTAACTTACCTATTATCTCAGAATCAGAAAACCTTAGGCAGCTCACTCTTCTTCCTCTCTTCTTCTTCTTCTTCTTCTTTCTTGTATTTCTTCCTTAGCTCTCTCTCTCTCTCTCTCTCTCTCTCTCTCTCTTTTCTCCAATACCTCTTGGTTTTTCCATAAAATCTGACCCTAAATGTCATATTATAGTAGATAAAATAATTGGGTTTCATTTCCTATTAGTTAAAAGTTCATTTTCCTTTTTTAGTCCCTCTTCTTCACTCTTTAAACACCTTCATCCATCTTTTAATCCCTAAATACTCCTTATACTCTTAAATAAGCTCTATAACACCATTATTTATGATGCTATAACATGCACACAACATAAGACAATTGACCATGCAACTATACAATCGTTACATATATTTTCAAGTATCCCAATTACAACAGTGCAAGTGTCATTATCGTGTTTTCTCCAATTTCACATGTCTAAATGCTTATTTATCAAATGCATATATTTAAATATTACGTTATTTAAAATATATATTGTTTGAGTTGAGGATGTTATAATTAATATTGCCCAAGTGGAAGAATGTTGAAATTTTGGTGTGGGCTAATATTAATTATGGGTTTATTTTAATTATTTATAAAACGGACTGAATAATATAGTTTATTGATTAGTGGGAAAATCCAATTAAAATAGTGATAAAATGAGTTATGAACTTGTGACACCTTTAGTGAGTTGATATGGAAGACGACCAGTGTAGGCCTATTTTAACATGGACCTGTAATGGGTGAGACTATTAAAATTTATTATAAATAGGATAGGTCTCCTCTCCTGCCTTCATAATGATAACCCTAGTTGCTACACTCATTATAGACGTCTTGTGAGAAGGTCAAGGAGAGGAAGACCTAACTTTCGTTTTCAACTCTTTTGATCTATTTTCTTAGCGTTCAATTACAACGGTTGTAATTATGGCTCAAAACAATTTGGGATCCAATGCGCAAACATGTATCCAATCTATTTCCGCTTAACTTTGAATGGTATTCTAAATTTATGTACTAGATGCTTAATTTCTATTACACACAACACCTTGGTTCAACAACATAATACAATCTCGAACTAGAGAACCAAACTCCATTTAAGTCTGGAGCAACTAACGAGATAGCCATGAACACATCAAAAACATCTATTTCAAATATAACTTTAGAGAGCTGTAGAGAGACAACCCATGACAATGCCTCCTTAAACGCCATTATTTATGCTTCTTTGGACTGAAACACTGTTTCTATCACTGTGGAGCGCCCTTGAACAAAATCTTCTTTATCATCTCTTATTAACATGCTAAAACTCATTATGTTAGATCTCATTGGATTTAAAAGATCCTGGTGATGGAGGTGACCACTTCATCGTAGGAGCAGTAGCATGTTTCTTAGAGACCTTAAATTTTTAATTATTTTCATATTCAAGCTAACATTTATTGATACTTTGAAGTCGGAAAATTAAAATTATTTTCTTTTTTTTTAACGTTTATATGCATGTTTGATCATGGTTCTTGAAAAGTAAGATTGTTATTAATTTAAATTAAGGAACTTGTGGTCTCTAATATTATTATTTTTCTCTTGATTAGTGTGTGATATTATAATTTTTGTTTATATTTTTATCTAGCATTTATGTTATTAAATAAGTCAAAGCAAAAATGATAAATAATTAGTTATTTATTTTTTCGTGCACAATGATAAATCAGTTGGGGTCATTAACATCATAGCCAGAGGGCTATAAGGGGAGATAACTCCATGACTAGAAGAAGACAAGTCCATGAAATATACTTGGTGAATAGTAAAAAAGCTCAATCAAGTCCATGTTTTGTCCCATACCTTTTCAGCAGCTGATGATAACGAAAAGCTGAGCATTTCTCATGTAAATGCCCTAGTGGTTCAAGGCCAGATTGAAAGCTACTTACTCAAGCACATCCTAGTAGATGATGACAATTTAGTTAATTTGATGAAATCAAAGACCTTCAAAGCGTTCAGCTTGGACCTTAAAAGGCTACGTCTAGTCTGAACCCCTCTAATCGGCTTGGGGGAACCAAAGTTATTGTGATAGGCACTATTGAGCTGAACTTAGAGCTAGGGGACACAAAGATTACAAACAAGCTCAGAGTCGTGTGGATGATAGTAGATATCCCCTTCGCATACAATGCCATCATCAACAGGCTCTTCCTCTATGATACAGTTGTCTACACCTGCATTCGATACCTAACTATGAAAATCTCCACCGAGCAGGGAGTGACAATTGTCAAAGGGGATCAAAAAGTAGCTAGGGAAACCTATATGACCCTCCTCAAAGAAGTGAACCATACAATGCTTCTTGAGCCATTCGACTTCTTCTCAAAAGACACCCTGAGGAGTACTGAGCCAACAGTCGAGCTTAAGCCCATAGTAGTAGGGAGGAACCAAACTTTGCTAGTCGGTACAGAGCTCGCTGAGCCCATCGAAAAACACATTAGATCAACATTGACGGGAACCTTGGAAACCTTTACATGGAGCCCTTCAAACATCACTGGAATTGACCCCTCAGTCATCTTGCACAAGCTCAATGTAGACAGCTCAACCAAGCTTGTTAGACAGTAAAAAAAAAAAAAAGAAATCATATGCATGAGTGCCAAAAAGCCATTACTAAGGAGGTGTGTAAGCTATTACATGATGGGTTCATCAGGAAGGTTTAATAATACCTAGACTGGCTAACCAATGTAGTGTTAGTTAACAAGCTCAATGAAAAATGGAAGATGTGTGTAGACTTTACGGATCTCAATAAAGCTTGTCCGAAAGATATAGCTACCCTTTGCCTAACATCGGTCAACTAGTGGATTCCACTACAGGGTATGAGTTGTATAGTTTTGTTGATGCCTTAGTAGGATATCACTAGATTTGGATGTTTTGTTTTGGATGAGGAAAAGACTAGTTTTATCACGCACGAGGGCACTTATTGTTATAAAGTCATGCCATTTGGCCTCAAAAACATAGGAGCCACTTACCAGAGGTTGGCCAATCACATGTTCAAAGACATAATTAGTAAAATAGTATAAATATATGCAGATGATATTCTTGTAAAGAGCCGCTAAGTTGAAGATCATGCAAATGGCCTAATAAAGGCTTTTAAGATATTCAACTAGTACAACATAAAGCTTAACCCAAAAAAATGTGCCTTTGGAGTTCGAGTAGGCAATTTCCTTGGGTTTATGATATCATAGAGGGCATAGAGGCTAACACAAAAAAGATCTAAGCAATTATCAATGTGCAACCACCTTGAACTATCAATGAAATCTAGAAACTCAAGAGAAAATAATAGCTTTGGAGAGGTTCATATCCTCTTTGGCCTGACGCTTTCTACCATTCTATAAATAGTAAGAAACCTAAAGAAATTCAAGTGAGATGAGGAGTGTCAAAAGACCTTTGAAAACCTGAAAACCTTCTATAACTCTCCCTCGCTACTCAATCTGCCTCAGTAAGATGAAGCACTATTCATGTACTTAGCAATAATAAAAGAAATTATAGCATCGTTACTGGTTAGAGAAAACGAAGGAGAGCAAAAGTTCATATAGTATGTCTATAAAATACTCAAAGGTGTTGAGATAAATTATCCTCTATTAGAAAAGCTGGCTTATGCACTAATTAGTTCAACAACAAAGCTAAGACATTACTTTCAAGCCCACAATGTCATCATCTGAATGGATCAGCCATTATGAAAAATCCTTCAGAAGGCAGAAACCTTAGGGGCTGAGTGAGTAGTTAGGTTGCGAGAGTTCGACATCAGATTTGAATTGAGGCAAGTAATAATGTTTAAAACTCTAGTAGACTTTGTAACCAAACTGATAGGGGTAAAATAAGAGGTCAATGCAAAACCATTAGGAAAATGAATGGTAGCTGCATGTAAATAGGGCATTCGACGCTGAAGGAATGGGAACAGGGATTGTTTTGCAAGGCCCTTACAAATTTATTATCAAGTAGGTCATAAGGCTAAAATTTTGAGCCATAAATAATGCGACGAAGTATAAGGCCCTCATTATAGGACTGCAACTAGCGAAAAAAGTTCGAGCTAAAAATATCTTCATTTACATCGACTCCAAGTTGGTTATCCAACAACTCCATGGCCAACACAACATTAAGGATGCTAGTATCACTAAGTATGTTAAACATCTCCTAACTAACATAGAAACTAAAAGGGAAAATGGAAAATTAAGTAGATCCCTCGAGACAACAACGAAGAGGCAGACATTCTAGCCAAATTAATAGCTTCCCTTTAAGCCACCCTACCTGAGGGTGTGCTAGTGAAAGAAATAACACAGTCAAATGTATTTCAAATGATGCATATAGCTATCATAACAAAAGAGGACAATTGGATGAGTTCGTTGATCAAATACCTAAAATATGGGCAACTACCAGTAGAACCAAAAGAAGCTAGAGCCATCATCAATAAAGCCATAGATTATTCCGAGGAGGATGGCATCATTTACAAAAGATCTTATAGTCAGCCTTAGCTCATATGTGTCTCCTTAAAGGATAAGAGTTATGTACTGAGAGAAATCCACTAAGGTATTTATGGAGCCCATGAAACAGCCATCACTCTAACCTATAAGTAGTCCTGTCTAGATATTATTGGCCTTAAATAATCAAAGATGCCAAATAACTAGTATAAAAGTGTGACGTTTATCAGAGGAATGACACCATCCCTCGGTAGCCAGTGATAGATCAATAACCCATCGGCTTAGCCTGACTCTTCTTTTAATGGGGAATAGACATCCTTGGGTCATTTTCTCAAGTACCATGACAGAAGAAGTTTATAGTGGTAGCCATTGACCATATCACCAAATGGCCTAAAGCCAAGACTGTAGCCGTAATCATCTCAGTAAAGATGCTGGATTTCCTAAAAAAAAAAGCATAGTATACTAGTTGACATCTTCGAGACCCTCATCGCAGATAATGGAAAGAAGTTTGACAATAACCAGTTCAAGTCATACTATGCAAAGCTAGCTATTAACCTATGTTTCACCTCGGTAGCTCACCTGCAAACCAATGGCATGATAGAGGTAACTAATAGAACCATTTTGTAGGGGCTCAAGAAAAGATTAGATGGAGAAGGATGAACTTGGACAAAATAGCTCAACCACATCCTCTGGGCTTTCCTGACCACCCAAAGAATGGTAACAAGTCAAACGCCATGCTCCCTAGCATATGGCACGAAGGTGGTGATACCTGTGGAGATAAGACTCCCATCATACAAAATCCTCCACCACCAATCTGGAAAAAATGAAAAAAAGCTTCGTTCCAATTTAGACCTTTTAGCTAGTAGAAGAAAAGATGTTGTCATCTAAATAGCAATATACCGACAGAGAATAACTTAATTTCACCACAGTAGGGGGTCAAAGCCCCAGTGCTTTTAAGTAAGAAGATCTTGTGCTCATAAGAATTGACAAAGCATAGAGAGACCTAGGTATGAGCAAACTAGCAGCTAACTAAGAAGCCCCCTATAGAGTCCTTAAGGTAATCAGACTAGTAACGTACAAGTTGGAAACCATGGAAGGAAAGCCTGTGCCATTCACATAAAACATAAAAGCTCTGAAAAAGTATTTTATCTAAGTAGTTCTTAAACACCCTTGTAAAACAGCTAGAGTCATGTCTCAGACTCGTATAATTGAAGATTAATAATAAAAAAATCTTTACTCCATTTATCTTGCCTTAATCTCATAAAGCATATATAAAGTTAATTCATCTCCTACATAATTAGTATAACTAGCTATTGAACTTGTCTCAACCTCATAAAACATGTACCGAGATAATTCATCTCATACATCGGAAGCATAACTAACTATTAAACTCGTTTCTTTCTTATAGAGCATGTACCAAGGTAGTTTATCTTATACATCACAAGCTTAACTAGCTAAGGATTAAACTAAACCAGTTCACTTAGCACATCACATGTAAAGTTCATAAAACCTTATATGCTCAAACCAAGCTAATTTATAATTTGAACATTCAACAAGCCAACCAATTATGAATGTAGATAACAACTAAATCTCTTATAAATAGGTTATTGTAACATCGGCTGCTTAGACCATTTAAGAATTATGTATGGTCAAGTTCATTATGTTTAGGGGTAGTGTTAATACGAGTGCTTAGAGAAGCAAAAAAAAGAGAAAACAAAGTAGACATGGTAAAATAAAAGAATAATTCTCATTACTTCAAAAGTTTTTACAACCTAAAGGGGGAGCCAAAGGTTTAAAAAACTCCTATGCTCTACTCCTTTGGCTCATCCCTATCCTCTGCCCTTAAGTCCCCACTTTCCCCCCTCCGATGTCATCTTCCTCAAATGGCATCATCATAACTACAAATAAATTGACATTTGCCACAAAGTAGAAATTTTGGCCCAGGAATATCTTCACTAACTCCTACTTGATGAGAGCATTCTAACTCAAACAAACCTAAGCCATCTCTTAAAGCGTGAGTCCCCGAGCGTTCTCCTCTTTCTTCTCTTAGAATTGAACCTCTTGTTCCAGCTTAAGAATTCGGGCAGATGCCTTTTCTAGCTTGGTTCCTTTAGCCTATAACACAGCGACCTCGCTCTCTATAACGAAAAGCTTCTTTTGGTAGAAGAAAACAACTAAGCCCCTTACTTAACTTGCTTCAAGCTATCTCCATGCTTTCAAGATAAAGCATAAAAAACATCCCTAACCTTTATAAGTTGGGCCTTCAACTTATAAAAATTAAGGATGCATTTATTTGAAACCATGAGGCATTGATCGAATACTATACCAATTGTCACAACCTGCATGGACAGAACAAGTGAGTCCAATAACCAACCATTCGATACAATGCAAAAATAAAACAACTCGAACAACAATACCTTGAGTAAGTGCATATTCATCCAAGCCATAAGTTGCCTGTTGGTTAAGGACTATAACCTCTCATTTTCCTTTGAAAAGGTGCACAATTAAGCCATGGTCTTAACTATGGTCTTGTGGTTTAAACTACCTTCATACTTTTCGAGTAGATGAGGTTGAGGCTTGGGGCAGGAACTCGAGCCTTAAGGCACAGTCAATGACTCTTCGTCAAAGTCAATCTCCATGACTCTAACTCATGATTTCTTTAATGAAGGGCAAAACTCCCTTGCCTGCTCAACTAGCTCAGATTGAGAAGTAGCATCCGTCACTAGCTCGATAAGCCTTGACAGGGGCTCTCTTCCAGTAGCCGCTTTTGAGGTAGGCCTCTTCCGACTAATAATTTACTTCACTTAGTCCCTCATTTTCCTCTTCTCCTCCTGTATAGCCTTTTGGCGCCATCTCCGTATGAACCTTTTTAAGCTACATCTCTACAAAATAAAAAGATATTAATACCATCAATCAATATGATAAGTATATAATAAAACACCATACCGATCAGCTCAGACATAGGAAAATGTCTGTTTATCAGCCCAGGTAGATCAATATAATCATCTGCCTGGATCTTATGCACTATAGTCACCTCATGTTCATATATATCAATGTCCACGTTCCATTTGACCTTCCTCATACACTTTGAAGGGAATGAAACCTCTTCAGCGCAAGTCACCACAAAATACATATACTTCCACCCCTTTATCAATGAGGGATAATTAGTGAAGAGCCTGGTGCCTGACCGACCTGACACATGATAGTAACCTTCTCCAGCTAAGCTATAGAGTGAATAAACATTCCTAAAGACGTCGATGGTAAATGCCAACCTTTTCTCTCAAGTCAATAAGAACATCCTCACTAATATTCAGAGGGCATTCGAATTAAGCTATGAAGGAACCACATTGTACGTGGCAAACACCTGCTACAGAGGATAAGGAATTAACAACCAAAGAACATCTTTCAAATCCTCTTCATGTAGCTTGAACTCGTTCGAATCTAACTCTAAAAATACCTTCAGATCAAGTCTAGGCACACTAAGAATAAACTCACTCTGAATCTTATACATTCGACAAATCCTGAGAAGATCCAGCTCAATTATTTTGCTGGGAAGCTTAGTTACCCAAAGATTCTACCTACAGATTTGTAGAGGCACAAGTTGTTGAACCGTTTATGCTATCTCAGCATGGCTACCCTTAACTCCTTCGATTTAGCCACTTGTCCTAGCCTCATCACCCATTCGCTGCTCTCTTAAAAACACTCTCTCATCCCCTCTCATTGCTCCTCCCTCTAGAGCGGAACCCAAGTTATTTGAGTCCATGTTGTATCTTTCATAGACCTTAAGAACTATCAAGTCCTTAATGGACTCCTTAGAGGTAGAAGGTTTGTCTCTTAAATCCATAACCCTTAAAGCAGAGTAAAGAGAGAAGAAAAGATAAGAAGGAAAAGAACAAACCTTCAAGAATAAGAACCTCCGAATGAGAACAAAGAAAAATCTCTCCTAAAGAAGCCTCAAACCTTTAGCAACAGATGAAAAACTTTAGTATAAAAGAAAAGAAATAGTAAATGGGAGAAAGAGGAAGGAAAACCCATATTCATAGCCCCCTAATGCCGAAGAGAAAGACCCAGACTGACCATCGCCTTATCAGACGGCTCACATCAAATCAATCATAACATAATAATCGGAGCAAGCCAATCAAGCGACAAGCGGCTTCGCCAATCACCATAATGCCTCAATTTTTGAGATAAAAAATCAAAATTCTCTCCCAAGTGACAACAACCTAAACCATTGTGATAACCATGAAGCCCAGCTTGGTTTCACTAGATCGCCTACCCAATCACCATAAAACCGAGATGTAAATAGACTTAGACAAAGGGGGGACATGTGATACTACCTAGATAACTATGGGCTAGATCCAACACCACACCAAGCCCAGCTCGACCTAGCATACCAGCACACAGAGCTAGCTCAACTCATTGGCAAAGGGCCAACTTGCTAGCATAGCTCGGCCCATAAGAGAGCGCCCTGCTCATAAGTAAACCACATGAGTCCAGCCAAAAAACAACCATTGACCTTCCTCCACAATGACACAACCTCTATATAAGAGACCTCAAGTATCTCTCATCACCATTATTACCACTTTTATTTATTACTCTCAACCAACCTCAACTAATTTAGCCAGTAGGAGGGTTTCCGCTCAAGGACCGAACTCCTCTCTAGCCTTGCTTGTCTTATAGGTTACCTAATCGAGTCAATCTCTCCTGTTCAAGAAGATTCGATCAAACTAATTATCCAGACCAAGTCACCGAACATCAATACCAATTTATATGCATGTTTGATCATGGTTTTTGAAAATTAAAGTTGTAATAGAACATATGATTAATTAAATAATATTTATTTTAAAATAGATAATATAAGAAAACTATTTTTTAGTATTATTTTTTTAGCTGCTTATTTTTGTAATTTTCCAATGGTTCTTTATTTATTTATTATTATTTTTCATTTAATATTTTATAAGAAAATTCTAATCACTTATATATCAAATAATTAACTTGATAAATATCAAATTTTTATCTCAAATAAATTGAAAAATGACAATTACATATTTAAAACTAAATTTGATATTAAAATTAATTACATTGATAATTTTTTTTCTCCAATAGCGTTTTCTCCATATAAATTTTTCATAAAGTATGCACTCTACAACATTAGAACGATTTAGCATTTTTTTTTTTTTTTTGAGAAAAGCTTTGTGAAAATCTTATTCACTACTTCCATATCATAAAGGTGTGATAACCAACTTGAAACTTTTTCAAATATTTGTGGTAAGAAACCATTGTAACTTTCAACTGTATTTTCTTAAAAATTTTATATAATGTTACCAAGAATGGTAAGAAACCATTGGTCATAAAGTGTTTATAGGTTATATCATTAGTACTTATCCATAAAAGGTCAAGATACCAAAGAGAAAATTATGTCGTGCATGATTTTTTATTTCTTAAAAATATTTATATCTCATATATTATAAAAAGATAATATGGTACATTATAATTTACTTTTTTACTGTTGGACTAATATTGCAATTACACCAAACCATAAAAAAGAAAAGGAAGAACGAAGAAGAAGACGACGACGACAACACATACAAAGAAAAACTCTCTTTCTCTTTTTCTCTCTCTAAAAAATAGTAAGAAAATGGAGATGTGTATGGATTTTTATTTTTGTTTTCTAAGATTTAATAGTTGTTTTTATTGTTATTGTTATTTATAATAAAACACAATTTTTTTTATATATTTAGATGAAAAATAGTTAACAAATGAATATTTTTGAGCTTAAAATCAGTTATGAATAGAAAAAAAATCATGTTTGTTAGGGGTTGAAGATGATGTCTACGTTCTATTTGTTGTTCTTATTTTTCTATTTATCGATTGTTGCATAAACCAAAATTAAACACAAAATAAGCCTAAAATAAATATTTTTTGAAAATTCTTTTCTATAATTAATTTTTAAAAATTTTGAACTGCTAAATCTAAAATAAAAATAAATAAAATAAAATAAAAATAGAAATAAATATTTCACTTTGTATAAATATATATTACTTGATATTGTTATAAAAATATTTATAAACCAATAATAAACCATTTATAAACCAATGGTAAATCAAAAATAAATTAGTAATAAACTATTTATAAACATTTTACGGCCTAAGAAGAAAATTTTAAACTGATAAACCTAAAATAAAAATAAGTAAAGAAAAATAAATATTTTACTATGTATAAATATATGTTACTTGATGTTGTTATAAAAAAAATTTGTAAATCAGTAATCAACCATTTGTAAACCAATGATAAATAAAAAATAAATTGATAATAAACTATTTATAAAAATTTTACAGTGTATGAAGAATTATCAGTGATAAACCAAAAATAAACCAGTAGTAAACCATTTGTAAATATTTTACTATGTAATGATAATTAAATGCAAACAACATCTACAACCTCTAATAATTCAATTTTCTTTCTCTTTTATGATTGATTTTGAGTCAAAATATGTTCTTTTTAATTGTTTTTCATCCATATTATACCTAACTAATTATTTTTTATTATAAACAATAAAATAAACATTAAAAATCATGTTAAATTTATTTTAAAGGGAGAAACATATATAATGAAAAATTGTCTTTCTCTAAAATAGACTCGCAAATATACAATTGTGTGAGAACAAATGAGTTTATTTTCATATTTTCATTTTGATGATATTTCTTGATATTTCCATTTTGACAATGTTATGTGCGAGAAGAAGAAGAAGAAGAAGAAAAAGAAGAACTAATGAGCAGGATTCAAAAATAAAAATCGGTTTCATAGATTTTTTCTTTTTGTTTCGTGTATTTTTATTGTTTGATTTGATGAATTCAAATGTTTATGGTGAAAAAATATTAACTGTTATTTTTTCAGATTTATTGATTAAATTTGATTAAAAATAGTAAAAATTTGAAAATTTCAGTTGAAAGTATTTTTTGAAATGTATTTATCATTAGTTATTAATTTTTAGGTAATCATGCCACTTTCTGATACCAAATTCAGCTAAGGGCGCTTGTCCATAAGTAAGCTGTATCGCTGATGTGGAATCGGTCTCTACCATAAGTCTCGAAATGCCACATTGAGGAACAAATTGAAGCTCCTCTCTAACTAAAAAAAAAAAAAAAAAAAAAAACTCAGCCATTTCGATAGATGAAACTTAAACAAAAATATACTTAATTTTCAAAAGTACAGAGTTGGCTAAATAAATTATAAAAAAGTAATTTATTTAATTTTAACACCTTAAATTAATAAAGCATTAAAGAAATTTTTATGAGTTTTATGCAGTATAGAATTAGAAATGATGTTATAGAATACTAAAATCTATTAGTCATATATTTGTATATTGCACAGTATGATTATAATAATAAAATTTTAAATAAATTTAATATTTATTTTATTAAATAATTAATTAATTGTTTTAATAAATATATAAATAATAATTTAAATTGATTATTAATTTGTAATGTATTATTATTTTCTAAAAAGTTATAATTAAGTGAATAAAATATTAAAAATAAAAAATTATAATTAGATTAGTACAATAATTTTAATAACAATATAATTTCTTAATAAAAAAGAAAATTAGAGACTCAGTTTTTTCTTTTGTTAGTTAGTTTTTCTTTTTATTTTTTAATGTTCTCTTATTATATAGAAAACTAAATGCTGATTTTTACAAAAGTGGAAATTTTTTCTATATTGTTAAACTTGTTAAATTATTTTTATGTGAAGAACTTCATATATTTTTGTACTTTTTGTATTTTCTTTTAGTTAATTGAAAAAATTAAATATTTAATTATTAACTTACTTACCATATGGTAAAATAAAAATATTATTACTTATTAAGAATATTATATTACTAATATAATTACTTGATAAATGAAAAATACACGTTTAAAATTAAGTTTGTGATTGAAATTAATTATATATTTTGATATCTATATTTGACATAAAAATAAAGAAGAGAGGGCAATTTTTGAACTGACCAAAAAGAATATGATTATAGTTATTCATTATAATTTTCCCTTTAAATTTAGTTGTTGTAAAATAAAGATATTTTTGGATTAATTTTACTGCTTAAGAACTATATACTTTGATTAATCTGATATAAAAGGGAATTTATAATAAAATAGGAAATTATTAGTTTTTTAGGAAAAAAACATTTTAGCTAAAGATAATATCCAAAAATAAAAAATTTAGTGTTAGAAATTGGAATAAATATTTTAAATAAATAAATAAATAAATAAATAAATATATATAGTTCAACTCAATAGAAATAAAAAATAAAAAAATTTATTAATTTAAGGTAACAATTTTTAAATCTAATTATTGTTAAATATATTTTTTTAGATGCAACTAAAATTGAGGCTAATATTAAGGTTGTTGTTACTTTGGAATTATAATGCATTTTATATTAAAAAAAAAACATGTTAGATCATGGTTTTCAAATTGTGATAAGTTACCTTGAATTAAATTGTAACTTAATTTAAATTAATTTAAAGTAAGTCATGGTTTTCTTGTCATAAGCATTTTTTTTTTTTTTTTTGCTCTTGATTAGTCTTTGATATTATAATGATTGTTTGCATTTATGATTTTTAGTTAAATTCATAGCAATCTTTGATGTGATTAAATAAACCCAAACTAGAATAACAAAAGGATTTTTTATTTTTTTTTGCCGCAGACATTCAAATATAAAGCTGCCAAACTTATATGCAAAATTTTATAATGCATTTTATATAAAAGAAATTCACGTGCATGCATATGCTTTAGTAGTATCAATATACAGTACATTTTCTTTTATAGGAGTGCTAAGAATTTGATTAATAAAAAAATATAAGCAATATCTAAAAATCAACTAATCGGTTTACGTTTGAAAATTTTTTTTATTTTAAAAAATAATTACAAAAGTTATGTAAACATAATTCGACAAACACATTGCTGTTGCCATTAAAAATAATATCATAAAAACTAACTTCCAAGATTAATTGGATAAGTACAACAATTCAATCCATCTATAGCAGTAAACGGGAGCTATATATATATATATATATATATGCAATAGAAACGACTAATGAGAATGATATATAGGATGTGTAGTATTAAAACTATCAGCAATAATGACAATAATCTTTATTTCATTCTTAACACGAGTTTGCTTATAAAAATTTCCTTTAGATCAGCTCATGCCACAAAAAAAAAAATGATATCGAAAGAAAAATTCTCCCAAAGTTAATTAAACAAGAATCACAATTCAATCCATCCATGAATATAAAAATAAGAAAAAATAATATATAAAAAATATTTTAAAAAAAGCAATAGCAGGACTAATGATAATAATACTTTTTCTAGGTTATCTTTTATTTAATAAAAATAATAAAATTATTAGCAATAGTGATATTAAAACTATTAACAGTCGCAGTGACAATAATGTTTAATTTTGCCCTTTTCACAAATTTGTTTGCAAAATCCTCCTTTATCACAACCATTGAGACAAAAACTATTACATGTTTCATTGCCAAAACACTTCATGTCATAATAGTCATGGCAACACTCTTGCCCAACAACTACTTCATTGCTTGCAAAGAGCATGAGGACATCTATAAAAACAAAAGAAACAACTTTCACTTAACCCATTTCTATGAGTGATTGCAGTAATGAATTGAATTTTGTTAGAAGAATTGAATTATGTATTTTGTTTATAGCATTATATAGGCACAAAAAAAGGTGCTAAATAGGAAATATTTCAGATCCTAACAATTAATTACGAATATCTTTTATAATTGGGATGTTTAAACTATAATAGGAAGATTAAATTCAAAGATTCTAATAAATGCTAATGATTCTATATTATTTTCTTGAATTGTGAAAAATGGATTCTCATACATGCTAATGATAATATTAAAATTTTATATGTTAGAAATTTCATATTGAAAAACTACAAGTTGGGTTTGCATTTGATATGACAGGATAGACATCAATTAATTATTATGTATAATTAATTTTATGTTTAAAAATTATTTGCAATCAATGTTTATCATTTGTCAACTTAATATTTTGATAAATAAGTTATTAAGCATTATAGATTATTGCTATATCATATTATTTAATTTAAAATTATAAATAATTAATTAAAAATACAAAAAGAATAAGATAAACACAAAGAAAGAAGAATTGCCTAAAGGAATTAAAATTAATTATAAAAAATTAAAATAACTAAAATTTAATTTAATTTGAAATATATTTATTTTAATGTTTTTTATATTAAATATAATATGATATAAAAAAAATAAGATAAAAAATTTACACCATGGTTTCATATAACACGGGAATTAGTAACTGATTTCTTAATAATTAAAAACAAAAAAAATTAGCTCAAAAATTCAATTGCGATAAGATTTTTCTGTCAATCTCTTGTATTAATAAGTTTTTTCTTTTTTTTTTTTTTTTAAGCATTAATAAGCTATCGCAGTCCCTCGAGTAGGTTTTTTTTTTTGCCTCCTTTGTAGGTTTTTGCCATAGGGTTAGGTTCCGATCTCTTCTCAGAGGTTTCTCATCTAGATCTCCTTGGTATTTTCGTTTAATCGGTTCCCCGCGCAAGCTTCACCAAGCTGGTTTCGTGTAGGATCGATAGGGCTCCTTTATGTTTACTACGAGCCTCATGCCAGATAAAGGGGCTAGCATAGGAACATGCAGCTCTAGCTATACTGTGAGCTACACTATTAGCTTGCCTTCGGACATAAGATGCCAAGAACCCAGCACCTTGGTTCAACAACATAATACAATCCCGAACTAGAGAACCATACTCCGTTAAGTCTGGAGCAGCCGACGAGATAGCCATGAACACATCCAAAGCATCTGTTTCAAAGGTAACTTTAGAGAGCTGTAGAGAGAGAACCCATGACAATGCCTCCTTAAACGCCATTATTTCTGCTTCTTTGGACTGAAACACTCCCTCTATCACCGTGGAGCGCCCCTGAACAAAATCTTCTTTATCATCTCTTATTACATTGCCAAAACCCTTTATGTTAGATCTCATTGGATTTAAAAGACCTTGGCGATGGAGGTGACCACTTCATCGTGGGAGCAGTAGCATGTTCCTTAGAGACCAACTTGTCTTAATATTGTTAAATTTTTAATTATTTTCATATTTAGGCTAACATTTATTGTTAGTTTGAAGTTGGAAAATTAAAATTATTTTCTTTTTTTTTTAGCGTTTATATTCATGTTTGATCATGGTTCTTGAAAAGTAAGATTGTAATTAATTTAAATTAAGGAACTTGTGGTCTCTAATATTATTGTATTCTCTTGATTGGTGTGTGATATTATAATTATTGTTTATATTTTATCTAGCATTTATGTTATTAAATAAGTCAAAACAAAAATGATAAATAATTAATTATTTATTTTTTCATGCACAATGATAAATTAGTTAGGTCATTAACATCATAGCCAGGGGCTATAAGGGGAGATAGCTCTGCGACCAGAAAGAGACAAGCCCATGAAATATACTCGGTGAATAGTAAAAAAGCTCAACCAATCCCATACTTTGTCCCATTACCTTTTCAGCAGTTGATGATAATGAAACGCTGAGCACTCCGCACATAGATGCCCTCGTGGTTCAAGGCCAAATCGAAAGCTACCTAGTCAAGCACATCCTGGTAGATGATGGTAGTTTCATCAATATGATGAAATCGAAGACCTTCAAAGCACTCAACTTGGACCTTAAGAGGCTGCGCCTTATGATAGGCCCTATTGAGCTGAACTTGGAGCTAGGGGACACAGATATTACCAAAAAGCTCAAAGTCATGCAGATGATAGTAGAAATCCCCTTTGCATACAATGCCATCATCATCAGAACCATCCTCTACGATACAGTTGCCTGCACCTGCATCCGATACCTGACTATGAAAATCTCCACTGAACGAGGAGTGACAATTGTCAAAGAGGATCAAAAAGTTGTCAGGGAAACCTATATGACCCTTTTTAAAGAAATGAACCATGCAATGCCTCTTGAGCCATTCGACTTCATCTCAGAAGACAACTCGAGGAGTGCTGAGCCAACAGTCGAGCTCAAGCCCATACTAGTAGGGAAGAACTAAACTTTGAGAGTAGGTACAGAGCTCGTCGAGCCCATTGAAAAAGACATTAAATCAGCATTGATGGAAACCTTGGAAATAGGCATGGAGACTTTTAAACATCACTAGAATCGACCCCTCGGTCATCTTGCGCAAGCTCAATGTAGACAACTCAACCAAACTTATTAGACAGAAAAGAAGAAATCATGCGCCTAAATGCCAAAAAGCCATTGCCGAGGAGGAGGTGTAAGCTACTACATGATGGGTTCATTAGGGAGGTTTAATACCCAGACTAGCTAGCCAATGTAGTGTTCGTTAAAAAGCTCAACGAAAGTAGAAGATGTGTGTAGACTTTACTGATCTCAAGAAAGTTTGTCCGAAAGACAACTACCCTTTGCTTAACATCGATCAACTAGTGGATTCCACTATAGGGTATGAGTTGTATAGTTTTGTTGATGCCTCTATAGGATATCACTAGATTTGGATGTTTTGTTCTGGACGAGGAAAATACCATTTTTGTCACACATGAGGGCACTTATTGTTACAAAGTCATGCCCTTTGGCCTAAAAAACGTAGGAGCCACTTACTAGAGGTTGGCTAATCATATGTTCAAAGATAGAATTGGTAAAATAATAGAAATATATGTAGATGATATTATTGTAAAGAGTCGCTGAGTTGAAGATCATGCAAATGACATGATAAAGGAATTCAAGATATTCAACCAGTACAACATAAAGCTTAACCCTAAAAAATGTGCCATTGGAGTTCGAATAGGCAAGTTCATTGGGTTTATGATATCATAAAGGGGGATAGAGGCTAAGCTAGAAAAGATCCGAGCAATTATCAATATGCAACCACCTTGAACCATTAATGAAATCCATAAACTCAATAGAAAAATAACAGCTTTGGGGAGGTTCATATCCTCTTTAGCCTGATGCTTTCTACCATTCTATAAAAAGCTAAGAGACCTAAAGAAATTCTAGTGGGACGAAGAGTGTCACAAGACCTTTAAAGACCTGAAAACCTTCCATAACTTGCCTTCACTACTCAGTCAACCTAAGCAAGACGAGCCACTGTTCGTGTACTTAGCTGTAATAAAAGAAATTGTAGCCTCGGTTACTGGTTAGAGAAGATGAAGGAGAGCAAAAGTTGATATACTATGTCAGTAAAGTACTCAAAAGTGTTGAGATAAATTATCCTCTATTAGAAAAGCTAGCTTATGCACCAGTCAGTTCAACAACAAAGCTAAGACACTACTTCCAAGCCCACAATGTCATCATCCGAATGGATCAGCCATTATGAAAAATCCTTCAGAAGGCAGAATCTCAAGAAGAGTGGTTCAGTGAGCAGTTAGGCTACGAGAGTTCGATATCAAATTTGAATCGAGGCAAGTAATAAAGGCTCAAACTCTAGTAGACTTTATAGCCAAACTGATAGGAGTAAAACAGAGGTCAACATAAATTGATTGGGAAAATGAATGGAAGTTGCATGTACATAGGGCCTTAGGCGCCGAAGGAACGGGAGCAGGGATAATTTTGTAAGGCCCTTACAAAATTATCATCAAGTAGGCCGTAAGGCTAAAATTTTGAAACACAAATAATGCGACGAAGTATGAGGGCTTGATTATAAGACTGCAACTAGCGACATAAGTATGAGCTAAAATATCTTCATTTATAGCAACTCCAAGCTAGTTATCCAACAGCTCCTTGGCCAGCACAACATTAAGGATGCTAGTTTGACTAAGTATGTTGAGCATATTAAGCATCTCCTGACTAACATAGAAACTAGAGTGGAAAATGGAAAACTAAGCAAATCCCTAGCGACAACAATGAAGAGGCAGACGTTCTAGCCAAATTAACAGCTTCCCTTCAAGCCACCCTACCTGAGGGTGTGCTAGTGAAAGAAAGAACACAGTCAAACGTACTTCAAATGATGCACATAGCTATCATAACAAAAGAGGACAATTAGATGAGTCCATTGATTAGATACATAAAATATGGGCAACTACCAGTAAAACCAAAAGAAGCTTGAGCCATCGTAAAAAAAGTTATAGATTATTCTGAGGAGGCTGACATCCTTTACAAAAGATCTTATAGTCAGCCCTGGCTTAGATGTGTCTCTTCAAAGGACAAAAGTTATGTATTGAGAGGAATCCACTAAGGTATCTGCGGAGCCGATGAAGCAGTCACCACTATAGCCCAGAAAGTAGTTATGTCTGGATATTACTGGCCCTAAATGATCAAAAATGTCATATAGCTTGTATAAAAGTGTGACGTTTATCAGAGGCATGGCACCATCCTTCGGTAGCCAGTGACAAATCAATAACCCATCAACTTAGCTTAGCTTTTCTCTCAATGGGGAATAGACATCCTTAGGTCATTTTCTCAAGCACCAGGACAAAAGAAGTTTATGGTGGTAGCCATTGGCCATATCACCAAATGGCCCAAAGCTGAGGTCGTAGCCACAATCACCTCAGTAAGGATGCTGGATTTCTTTAAAAAAAAAAAAAAGAAGCATAGTCTACTAGTTTGGCTTTCTTGAGACCCTCATCACAGATAACATAAAGAATTTTGACAGCAACCAGTTCAATTCATAGTGTGCAAAGCTAGCCATTAACCTATGTTTCACCTCGTTAGCTCACCCGCAAACTAATGACATGACAGAGGCAACTAACATAACCATTTTGCAGAGGCTTAAGAAAAGATTAGACAAATAAGGAGGAACTTGGAAAAAATAGCCCAACCACATCCTTTGGGTTTTTTGGACCACCCCAAGAATCACAACAGGCTAAATGTCATTCTCCCTTGCATATGGCACCAAGGTGGTGATACCTATGGAGATTAAATTCCCATCATACAAAATCCTCCACCACCAATCTAAACAAAATAAAAAAGAGCTCTGCACCAATTTAAACCTCTTAGCTAGTAGAAGAAAAAATGTTGCCATCCAAATAGCAGCATACCGACAAAGAATAGCTTAATTTTACAATAGAAGGGTCCAAGCCCTCGAGCTTTTAAGCAAAAAGATCTTGTGCTCAGAAGAACTGAGAAAGCTTAGAGAGACCTAGGTATGAGCAAACTAGGAGCTAATTAACAAGGCATTTACAAAGTCCTTAAGGCAATTGGACCAGTGATGTGCAAGTTGGAAACCATGGAAGGAAAGCCTATGCCACACACATAGAACATGAAAGCTCTGAAAATGTATTTTATCTAAACAGCTCTTACGACCTTTGTAAAGCAGCTCGAGCCATGTCTCAGACTCATGTAATTGAAGATTAACAATAAAAAAATCTTCACTCCATTTAACTTGCCTTAATCTCATAAAGCGTATACAAAGCTAATTCATCTCGTATATTGTAAGCATAACTAGCTATTGAACTTGTCTCAATCTCATAAAGCATATACCGAGATAATTCATCTTGTACATCGCAAGAATAACTGTTAAACTTGTCTCTATCTTACAAAGCATGTATCGAGCTAGTTTATCTCGTACATCACAAACTTAACTAGCTAAGGATTGAACTAAAATAGTTCACCTAGCACATCACATGTAAAATTCATAAAACCTCATATGCTTAAACCAAGCTAATCTATTTGAACATTCATCAAGCCAACTAATTATGAATGTAGATAACAACTAAATCTCTTATAAATAGGTTATTGTAACATTAGCTGCTTGGCCCATTTGAGAGTTATGTGTGGTCAAGTTTATTATGTTTAAGGTTAGTGTTAATGCGAGTGCTTAGAGAAGCAAAAAGAATAGAAAAAAAAAAGTAGACATGGTAAAATAAAAGAAGAATTCTCATTACTTTAAAAGTTTTTACAACCCAGAAGGGGAGCCAAAGGTTATAAAAATTGCTATGCTCTACTCCTTTAGCACATCCCTATCCCCTGCCCTTAAGTCACCATTTCCCTCCCCCTCATTGTCATCTTCTTCAAATGGCATCATTGCAGCTACAGATAAATTAACATTTGCCATAAAGTTAAAATTTTGGCCTGGGAATGTCTTCACTATCTCCTACCTGATGAGAGCATTCTAATTCAGACAAACCTGAGCCATCTCTCTAAGCATAAGTCCTCGAGCTTCCTCATCTTTCTTCTCTTAGAATTGAAATTCTTAATCCAGCTCAAGAACTCGGGCAAACACCTTCTCTAGCTCGGTTCCTTTAGCCCATTTGTAGCGAAAAGCTTCTTTTTGGTAAAAGAGAGCAATTAAGCCCCTTACTCAACCTGCTTCAAGGTATTTTTATGCTCCCTAAGTAAAGCATTGAAAACATTTTGAACCTTTCTAAGCTAGGCCTCCAACTTATCAAAATTAAAGATGCATTTGTTCAGAACCATGAGGCATTGATCCAGCTATACCAACTACCACAGCCTGCATAGACAAAATAAGTAAGTCCAACAACCAATGATTCAATACAATGCAAAAATAAAACAACTCGAAAACAATATCTTGAGCTAGTGCATATTCATCTAAGCTACCAATTACCTGTTGGTTAGGGACAATAACCTCTCCTTTTCCCTCGAAAAGGTACACAGCTGAGCCATGGTCTTATCCATGGTTTTGTGGTTTAAACTGCCCTCATACTTATCGAACAAATGAGGCTGAGGGTCGGGGTAGCGGTTTGAGCCTTAAGGCACAGTCAATGACTCCTCGCTAGAGTCAATATCCACCACTCCAGCTCATGATTTCTTTAATGAGGGGAAAACTCCCTCGCCTGCTCAGCTAGCTTAGATCGAGAAGTAGCGTTCATCACTAGCTCGATAACCTTTGATAGGGGTTCACTTCCAGTAGCCGCTTTCGAGGCAAGCCTCTTTCGACCAACAATTTGCTTCACTCAGCCCCTCCCTTTCCTTTTCTCCTTTTGCACAGCTTTTTGGCATGCCATCTCCGCATTAACCTTTTTAGGATCCATCTCTACAAAATAAAAAGATATCAATACCATCAATCAACATGAAAAATAGATAATAAAACACCATATCGATCAACTCAGACATAGGATAATGTCTTTTTATCAGCCCAGATAGATTAATATAATCATTTGTTTGCATCTTATTCACTATAGTCACCTCATGTTCGTACATATCAACATCCACGTTCCATTCGACCTTCCTCATACACTTTGAAGGGAATGAAAACTCCTCAGTGCAAATCTCCATATAAATTTTTCATAAAGTATACACTCTACAGCACTAGAACGATTTAACATTGTGATTTTTTTATTTTTTTTTTGAGAAAAGCTTTGTGAAAATCTTATCCACTACTTCTATATCATAAAGGTGTGATAATCAACTTCAAACTTTTTCAAATATTTGTGGTAAGAAATCATTGTAACTTGCAACTGTATTTTCTTAAAAATTTTATATATTGTTACTAAGAATGGTAAGAAACCGTTGGTAACAGTCAACGGTATTTTCTTAGAAATTTTGTATATTGTTACTAAGATAAATACACAAAATTATTATGTGATTGGACCTTCCTATATTTTGGGGACTTCTTTTTTTTTTTTTGGGTGGGGGGGGGGGGGGGGTGATAAAGTGTTTATAGGTTATATCATTAGTACTTATCCATAAAAGATCAAGATACCAAAGAGAAAATTATGTTGTACAATATTTTTTATTTCCTAAAAATATTTATATCTCATATTTTATAAAAAAGATAGTACGGTACATTACTATTTATTTTTTCACATTGTTTTTAATTTTTCCTTTCCTTAATCACTACAACATAAACTACTATAAAGAAGAAAAGGAAGAACGGAGAAGAAGAAGAAGAAGACAACATATACAAAGAAAAACTTTCTTTTTTTTTTTATTTGCTCTCTCTAAAAAATAGTAAGAAAATGGAGATGCGTATGGGCTTTTATTTTTGTTTTCTAAGATTTAATAGTTATTTTTGTTGTTATTGTTATTTAGAATAAAAAATATGATTTTATACATTTTAAATGAAAAATATTTAACAAAAAACTATTTTTGAACTAAAAATCAGTTGTGAATAGAGAAAAAATCATATTTATTAGAGATTGAAGATGATGTCTACGTTCTATTTGTTGTTTTTATTTATTTTATTTATCGATTGTTGCATAAACCAAAAGTAAACACAAAATACACCTAAAATAAATATTTTTCTAAAAATTATTTTTTGTAATTAATTTTTAAAAATTTTGAACTGCTAAATCTAAAATAAAAGTAAATAAAATAAAAATAAACATTTCACTGTGTATAAATATATATTACTTGATATTGTTATAAAAAAAACATTTATAATTAATAATAAACCATTTATAAACCAAAAACAAATAAATAATAAACCATTTGTAAATATTTTACAATCCAAGAAGAAAATTTTGAACTGGTAAACTTAAAATAAAAATAAATAAAACAAAAATAAATATTTTATTATGTATAAATGTATATTACTTGATGTTGTTATAAAAAAAATATTTGTAAACCAGTAATAAGCAAAAAATAAATCGATAATAAACTATTTGTAAAAATTTTACGGTGTAAGAAGAATTGCTAGTGATAAACCAAAAATAAACTAGTAACAAACCATTTGTAAACATTTTACTACATAACAATAACTAAACGCAAACATCGTGTTCAACCTCCAACAACTCGATTTTCTTTCTCTTTTGTGATTGATTTTAAACTAAAATATGTTATTTTTAATTGTTTTTCATCCATAATATACCAAAACTCATTATTTTTTTATTATAAACAATAAAACAAACATTAAAAATCATATTAACTTTATTTTAGAGAGAGAAACATATATAATGAAGAACTGTCTTTCTCTAAAACAGACTCGCAAATCTACAATTGTGTAAGAAAAAACAAGTTTATTTTCATATTTTCATTTCGATGATATTTCTTTTTTGATGATGTTGTGTGCGAAAAAAAGAACATATGAGCAGGATTCGAAAAAAAAAATTGATTTCACATATTTCTTTCCTTTTGTTTCGCAGGTTTTTATTGCTTGATTTGATGAATTCAAATGTTTATGGTAAAAAGATATTGATTGTCATTTTTCTGGATGTGTGTTAATTAGATTTGATTAAGAAAATGAGAAAAATAGCATAAATTTAAAATTTTCAATTGAAAATTAGTTTTTAAGATGTATTTATTATTGGTTATTAATTTTTAGGTAATTATGTCCATTTTCCTATACCAAATTAGCTAAGGGTGCTTGTCCATAAGTAAGCTGTATCGCTGATGTGGAATCGGTCTCTACCATAAGTCTCGAAATACCACATTCAGGAACAAAT
>CATIWR010016087.1:0-91392 GCA_949677035.1 Omphalea diandra | reverse complement strand
GGCCTCATGTGACTGGAGTTCAGACGTGTGCTCTTCCGATCTTATATAAATTTAAGTGTAAATTTAATGAATTTAATAATTGAATAAGTTTATGAAGTTTATTAATTTATGTGCAATTTAATTAAAATGAGAGATTGTAACATTTAATCAATAATTTAAGTGTAAATAAATTAAAATTTAGAAATTTAAGTGTACTGAAATTTAATTGTAATTTTATTATATTTAGTAATTTAAATATAATTTAATTAAATTTTAGAACTTGTAGAAATTTTCACTACAAGAAAAAGATAAAATAGCGACAAATGTAAATCTGTAGCTAATCACCGACGAATTTGTGATAACTCAATGATGGAAGTCCAGTGGAGCTTTTTCATGATGGATTACCGAGGTATCAATGACGGATGTTCAATCCCTCATTTTCTTGTGCACCATTAGGTAGCGCCAATTATAACAACAACAGAGTAAGAGAATGCTGACGAATTTTAGCAATGAAATTAGTTTTCATCGGTATTTATTATGTTAATAAAAAAATTTATTATTATATTATAACTGTTACGTAGCGATGGATTGGATCTGTCACTAAGTTGATCAAGTGAAACGGTTGCCTTTTCACTTAATATTAGCAACATATTGGGTCTGTCGCTAAGCTTCATCCTTATACCTATGGTTTCTCCTTTTGGTTCACAGTTTGTGATTCCTCTTTCTCTCTGCTGTCCCTCTCTCTCTACTATCCCTCTCTCTTTGTTGTCCCTTTCCCTCTTTGTTTATTATCCCTCTCTTGATCCCTTCCCTTGATTTCAAACCCATCTTCATCGCAAACTCTAGATATTAAAGAAATCGAGGGGAAGAAGTTGTTGTTATTGCCAGTTTTAGAGCTGTCGCTACCACTGCCTGCTGTGATTCTCAGTTAGTGGTATATTCATTGACCTATTGCATTCTATAATTTTAGTAATTGTATGTTTGGATTATATTAGGGTTTTATAATGATTAAAATAATTTGTAATTTTTTAACTTCTTTGTTATTTAAATTTGTAATGTGAATTCAATTAATGTAAATTTGCTTGATTTGGGTTTCTAATTTGGGATTAGGGATTGTTTTTGTTTGATTTTAGTTGATTTGGGAATTTGGGTTTGATGTTTTTGTTCCACTATTAAATCTACTTGATTTTGGTCCCTTTCCCTCTTTATTTTTGTTAAATATACTTAATTTGTTAAATCTGTTGTCACTTTCCCCCTTTGTTTTTATTTGATTTCAGTTAAATTTACTTTGATTTTGGATTGTTTTTGTTTGATTTTAGTTGACAAATTCAATTTAAGTGCTTGATTGTTTTTCTTCTATTGCCTAAAAATTCAAGTTTGATTTCTATTGATTTGGATTTCTATTGATTTTGCATTTTGAAGAGACTAATGAGGGTGGGTTTGGATTTTTGATTGTGCATTTCTATATTTTGTTAAAGTTCATCTTTTGTTTTAAATGAACCCATATGTTGTCTTTGGGTTTTTACTTTTAGTTTCTTATTTTGATTTGTCAAGATTTAAACATCTCTATATTCATATGCTTTAGTCATTATTTGCAATATAGATTGTTTGACGTTGGTGTAGTTTACTGGGATTGAATTTTATGGTATCGAAAGTTTATATTGAATTTTAGTTGTGTGACAGAGGACATATTGCAAATATGTTATTAGGGTGTATTTAGGGATTAGGGTTTGTTTACTTGTTAGAAATTGAAAACTATTTTCCAATTTTTGAAAACAAAAAATGTGTTTAGTTATTCTCTTTTAAAACTTGTTTCAGGCTTTAATTATTATTAGTATTTCAAAGTTTTTTTTGCTTGTTTTGCTAAGGATATTGTATTTAAAATTTTAATTTTCTTGAGTTGAAATTTTTATGGTTCAATGGTTTGAGAGCACAATCCAATTAACTTTGAAGTGAAATTTATGAAGAAAAACTTGAGTCAGCAATTTTAGAGTCTTGATGTTTAAACAAAATAAATTCTTCTTTTAATTTGTACGCACAAAGATGATAAACACAATTGAAGATCATATTTTAAATCTTTTGTCCATGCTTGCAATTTATAATGACATTTTAATATCACATTAGATTTCTTTTAACAAAATAACTACATAACATGAATATTTTCTAAATCAATTTTTATCTACTTAATTAATTGTTATGTTTGCTTTATTTATTAATTCATGAACTTGTTTATATCTCTCTATATAGATCAGTTAATGTAGCTATGTAGGAATTGCATCGTCATTTTTGTGTTTTGATTATTTTGCTACACCAGGAATGTATTCGACTAATAAGAATTTCTTTTATTTTTAATATTTAGTTATTATGAATTGTTGGGTAATTATTGACCTAAGGAGAATTGGGGGTGAAAGAATTCATGAGGAATTGTAGAAATGTTTGTTTGATATTGTTTAGCATTGTTGTTGGCATTATTTTAAACTATGGGTTATGATGTCTTTGCTTATTCTATGTTTCTTTTCTAAGCATACTATTTTTAGTTTTTGAGTTGATGTTACTATTATTTGTGTATTTAGAAAGATTCTATCTATATGTTATCGTGTATTTGATGACTCAAGGATAACTGAGGATGTGAAATAAGTGTTATTATCTATTTTCTTGTCATAATTCCTATTTTACGCCTATAATTTTAACTTTTTATTTAACGGTACTATTGTTGTATGTACTAAAAATATTTTATCTAAGTTATATGTGAGTTGTGTTTTGTTGGGAATTTGGTGACCTAAAGATAATAGGAGGCGAAGGAATAAATGTGGAATTGTAAAAGTGTTTTTTTATTTTAGATTTTCTTGCATTATTTAAAAATAATTGTTATTATGTGTGTTGGCCTAGGACATCAAGAAGGGTGATTGAATTGATGTTCAATTAAAAATTAAAATGAAGGATAAGGTGGTTAAGAAGTTGAGTAGAAGAAGAGAGAAATTGACACAAGTTTTTATAGTGGTTCTGGTGTTAACTAACCCTACATCCACTCCCCAATTCTCTATAATTGGGTATTTCACTCAACTCAAATGGTGTTTCCAAGTTCACATCAAACTTTTACAACTTACGTTTTCTAGGCTCACACAAAAACATCTTACAAGTGTTTTCAAGGCTCACACTAAAACCTCTCATAAGTGTTTTCAAAGCTCACATGAAAACCTCTTACAATGGTGTTTATTGCTCACACCAAATAATCACTTAAAGTATAAAAGAAGAATTGAAAGAATGAGTAGCAAATTTACAAGAGTTTGGTTACAAATTAATGAATTCTCTTACATTTACATGTGTTTGGTGGAGTATTTATAGCCATATCCACCAAAGAGACGTTAGACTAAAACTATGAACAAATCTCAAAGATGTGCTAGGCAGATTCAGTATTAATGCTTATCAAGCTCAAATTGCAGTTGCTACTAACTTTTCACGATCGTGAATTTTCAATTTCGGCTGAAAATCCTATTTGTGTCTAACGGCTAGTCCATGTGTCAGCCTTCTATTGGTCATCCAGGAAAATATAGTTGTTGTGTTCTAACCACTCTCAAAAGTTGTTATCACGAGATATCAATGCCTTGGACGCGACTGAGACTACGAATTCCTCTACTTGAAGGGCAAACTTCAACTGCTTGAGTTGCGATCGCGAACAAACATTAGCCCTTATGATTTTTTATCTTCAACGGACACTTGGGACATTTGGCAAGCTATGGTTGTGGCTTTGGTTCCCTCCTTTGTCACTATGAAAGTTGCGGTCATGACTAAGGAGAGACACACACTACAAATTCTTCTGTGACTAAGGCTTTGCCAACTTTGGGTATGTCGCGGTAGCGAAGCTATCTGTGAATTCCTTTAACCTAGCTTTATCCTTTCTTGTGACTGATGCGCAGTTGTGATTTGCAATACACTCACTGCGAATTAGAGTGAACTTTGCAAGGTTAGAGATTTGGACTCCATCTAACTTCCAATGACAAAAACTAACTTATAATCTGCAAAACAACACTAAATGAAGGCATTAGAATTGATCAATCTATATTGTCAAGATCAAAAGAGGTTCATGACTTAGGTTAAATCAATCTAGTCCAACAATCTCCCCCTTTTTTATTTTGACAACTTAGATTGATACTAAGGGAAAATAAATGCATGAGTTTTAAAGTTGTGAAGTTGGAATGGTAAATGATTCAATGAATGCTTAGAAATTTCTAGACAAAGGTCAAGTACAAAATTTCCTAAGTATGATATTCAATCAATCAAAGTGAAATTTCTAAAAAAAATTCTAAGTATGATAAGTATGATGCTCCCCCTCAACTTATGCTATTATTTACAAGTTATTTTCTCTCCCCTTTATACTTAGATTCTTTCTTATTTCTATCTCTTCCCCTTTGGCAAGATAAAAAAGAGGGTGCATAAGGGAAAAAAACAAATGCATAACAAATATATAAGTGTTCATAAGGAGTAAAATTAATAAGAATGCAATCGTAAAAGTTAATTCCATCAATCATATAAGACAAGGAATTTCAAAGAAACATTTTTATTCATTCATAAACAAACTATGGGATCACAATTTTTCATTTAAAAATAAAAAGAAATTACAAAGAATTCCTATTTTAGAAAGTTGGAGAGTCATCATCATCTCCATAAGTTTCTTCTTCCTCTTTATTGTCTTCACCTTTGGCTTCATCTCCATCCTTAACTTCTTCATTGTCTTCGTTTTCTTGAGTATCTTCAAATTCAGTAAAGTCCAAAAGATGGCAAGGAGGAACACCCAATTTTTCTTACAGATCCACCATGTCACCATGAAGATGTGAGAAAAAAAGGAATCGCCTCTTCATCATTCTCATCATCTTGTCCAATTTGTGGTTAATAGTGGCAAGAGATAGTTTGGACTTGGATTTTGGTTGAGGAGGGGGGACTGGTAGGGCTCCTTATTCGATGATGAGCCTCTTCCTTTTGGAGGCTTGGGAGGATTCCATTTTCTTAGCCCTAAAGGCACCCAAGGTATAAGCATATGTGTCCGGGGGTGTTTGGCTTTGGCGTTTATTAGGTAGGTGAGGTTAAGAAAGTTTTGAGAATGAAGGAGTTTTTTTTGTGAGGAATTTATCATTTTTCTCATCAAGTGCCTCTACGAAGCGATAGATGATTGTTACGTGTGAAGATAGAAGGAATTGGCTTTTAGGTTTGGTGTTCATGTGTTGATCCATAAGATACCGACCGATTTGGATTGGCTTGTTCTTGACAAGGCATAAGAGAAAGGCTAAGTCCTTTTAAGACATTTTTTCATTACCATCTCCTCTTCCATTTACAAAAAAAGTGATGATACGATGGAGTATCTAAAAAGGTAGGGTTTTTATGTATTTGGCTAGGGAGGTTTTCGGGTCATATTTGGTTTCAATGGAAATTTCTTACTAGAATTTGAAATATATGACATCAAGAGCAGAGATAATGAAAGGAATGTTTTCTTCAATTAAAGGTTAAAAAGGGAGGAAAGTTGTTCAAAGGTAATGAAATATGGATCACCAAGAGCCCAAAAAACTAACTCGTATTGCCCTGCTCGAGATTCTGCTTTGCGACTCAGTTGAACCGTACACATGAATTCCTCAATGATTTCTTCATAACTGAGTTCATCTCGAAAGATGAACTCATTCCAGCCCAAGTTCGATAGGAATGCATAAATTTTTGCGTTGATTTTGAGATTCTCCAACAAAAATGTAGAAGGGATTTTGTTGGGGAGGATGATTTTTGAAGAGTTAGCTTTGAAGAGCTCCTTCTCCTCATTTGTGATGCCCTTCATTAGATGAAGTGTTGGGGGTGCAGATGGTTGAGCCATAACATTGCCCTTTTTTACTCTTGAAATCTTCTTGGTAGCCATTGTAAAAGATGGAGAGAATTTGAGAGTTTAGAGAGTTTTGGAAGGATAATTATTTTGGAGTAGGATGAACTGATGAGAAACACTGTTTATGAGGTTTATATAGCCATTGAAGAGGTGTGTAAACAGTTGGCAGTCAAATGACTTAATGGCTTAGCAGTTACTCAATTTCATGTCCGTGAATTAATAGATCACGATTGCGATTTTCGAAAAATGTGAGTAATGAACAAAAATTCCTCAGGAATACGAGCTACAACAATAAGAAATTTGAAATCTTGACCAAATTGGCGATTGAGAATTATGGTCGTGACCACTAATTGAAGTTCGCCATCTGGGTGACATTGACATTTAATTTGCAACCATGATCAGAGGATTGTGACCGCGAATTAGAAGGCAACAAGGGTAAGAAGTAGAATTAAGCTTTTGAAAAAAATTCAAAATTGTGATCCATTTCGAATATCTCACAAAAAAACACAAGACATACAATCAACACACAAACAATCAATACATAAGATCAAAATTTTACTTTAGGGAGCTTCCATCAAGCATTCTCAATTATCTCTTAATGAAGTTTAATCTTTTTTCATTGAGAGGTTTAGTGAAAATATCTGCAAGTTGATGATTTGTGTCAATAAATTCTAACACAACATCACCCTTTTAGACATGATTTCTAAAAAAATGGTGTCTAATATCTATGTGTTTACTCCTAGAATGTTATATAGAATTCTTAGAGAGATTAATAACACTAGTGTTATCACATTTAATGGGAATATGATCAATCACTTTGCGAAAATCCTTTAATTGTTGTTTCATCCAAAGGACTTGGGTTCAACAACAACCCGCAGCTATATACTCTGCTTCCACGGTGGATAAGGCAACCAAAACTTGCTTTTTACTAAACCAAGATACTAGACATTCTCCTACAAATTGGCAAGTTCTAGAGGTGCTCTTTCTATCTAACCGCATCCAAATAACCTATGAGACTAAAGGATGATTCCCTAGGATACCATAAACCTAAGTTTAATATGCCATACAAATACTTGAAAATTCTTTTAAAAACATTTAAATGGGACTATTTAGGAGAGGATTGGAACCTAGCACACATGCATACACTAAACATAATATTAGGCCTAGAAGTAATTAGATAAAGTAGAGATCTGATCATACCTCGATATCTCTTTCATCTACTATCTTACCTAATTCATCTTTGTCCAACTTGATGGTACCACTCATGGGGTTGTTTGCTACTTTGCAACTATCTATGCCAAACTTCTTGAGTATCTTCTTTTTGTATTTGGCTTGGTTGATGAAGATCCTTTCTTTGGTTTGCTTGATTTGTAGATTGGGAAAGAACTTGAGTTCTCCCATCATGCTCATTTCGAATTCCTTAGTCATACACTTAGCAAAATCCTCACAAAGAGATTCATTAGTAGCACCAAAAAAGATATCATCAACATAAATTTATACAATAAGTGTATCATGCTTTTGCCTTTTAACAAATAATGTAATGTCCACATTTCCTTTATCAAAATCATTTTTTAAAAGAAATGAACTAAGCCTTTCATACCAAGCTCTTGAAGCTTGTTTCAATCCATACAAGGCTCTATTCAATTTAAAAACATGATTAGGAAAATTATGAGACTCAAAACTAGGAGGTTGTTCAACATAAATTTCTCCTCAATGATTCCATTTAAAAAAGCATTTTTTACATCCATTTGAAAGAGTTTAAAATTCATATGGCATGCAATGGATAAAAGAATCCTAATGGCCTTTAATCTTGCTACGAGGGCAAATGTTTCATCATAATATATGTCTTCCTCTTGGTTGTAACCCTTAGTAACCAATCTAGCTTTATTCTTAGTGATGAAACCTTGCTCATCTAACTTGTTCCTAAACACCTATTTGCAACCTATAATTGGGTGTTCTTTAGGTCTAGGGACAAGTTCTCATACCTTATTTCTCTCAAATTGGATGAGTTCCTCTTGCATAGCGATCACCCAACTTTCATCAACAAAAGCCTCATCAATAGATTTGGGCTCAAGTTGAGAAACAAAAGCAAGATTATTATCTAAAAGATTAAGTTGAGATCTAGTACTTACACCCTTAGAGGTATCACCAATTATCAAATCTTTGGGGTGATCCTTGAAGAATCTCCAATCCTTAGGTAGATCTTGACTTGGCTCAACTTCTTGTTGATGTTGTGGTTCTTCATCTACTCTTGATTCACCTTTTTCCTTATCTTTATCCTCTTTTCTTGTAGTGTCTTCCAACTCTAATTTTTCAAGGTTACTTACAAGATCATCAACAAAAATACCTTTTCCAAGATCAAGTTTACTAGATTCATCAAAAACAACATTCATAGACTCTTCAACTACCATTGAAGTCTTATTAAAGACTTTATATGCCTTACTAGAGGTGGAATAACCTAAGAATATACCATCATTGGTCTTAGAATCAAATTTCCCAAGATTATCCTTGGTATTCAATATATAGTAGTTGCATCCAAATACTCTTAGGTATGATATCTTGGGTTTTCTACCATTCCATAGCTCATAAGATGTTTTATTAAGAATGAGTCTTTTAAAAACTCTATTTGCAATATAACACGAAGTATTAATGGCTTCAACCCTAAAGTAATTCGATAAAGAATACTCATTGAGCATGGTTCTAGCCATTTCTACTAGTGTTTTATTTTTCCTCTTTAAAATACCATTTTGTTGTGGTGTTCTAGGAGTTGAAAAGTTGTGAAAAACTCCATTCTCCAAGTAATAAGTTTCAAAAGACTCATTTTGAAATTTCTTTCTATGGTCACTTTTAATAGAAGAAATAAAGTAACCTTTTAATTTTGAATTCTTTTTGCAAAACTTTTGAAAACATCAAAAGTATCATTCTTATGAGCTAGAAAAGACACCCAAGTAAACCTAGAGTAATCATCAACTAGGACTAGTGCATAATGTTTTCCACCTAAGCTAGCACTACTAGTAGGTCCTATTAAGTCCATATGAATTAGTTGAAGGGGTCTAGGTGAACTTACAATATTTTTAGCTTTATAGGAGGCTTGATGTTGCTTCCCCATTTGGCAAAGATCACATGTCTTATCTTTAGTGAAGTTCAACTTGGGAAGGCCTTTCACTAGCTTTCCTTTTGATAGGCTTTGTAGTAGATCCATACTTACATGTTTAAGCCTTCTATGCCATAACCAAGCCTCATTACTAAAAGACATAAGACACTTGAAAGATTGGTTAGCTAAATTGTCTAAATCAATTGAGCAGGTATTGCCTTTCGTTTCACCTTTGAAAACAACCTCATCATTCACTAATCTGGTGACTCGGCATTCTCTAAGATCAAAGGTGACTTTATTACCTTTGTCACACAATTAACTTGCACTCAATAAATTATGTTGTAAGCCATTAACTAATAAAACATCATTAATCAAAGAACAACCATTCTTACCAATGGTTCCAATGCTAAGTACCTTACCCTTGGCATTATTACCAAATGTGACATTTCTACCTTCTTTTTCTTTCAATGCTATGAATAGCTTCCTATTGCCCGTCATATGCTTAGAGCATCCACTATCCACATGCCAATTGCTTGATTTACTAGTGACTGCCACAAATCCCTACACAATAGAAGAAAATCACCTTTTCTTAGGTACCCAAGCATACTTGGGTCATAGGAGGTTAGGAGTTGAAGGGTTCTCTAATTTGAGGTGAGCCTTCCTAATATAACAATGAATATTAATATGCCCAAATTTCATGCAATAGTGACATTAGAGTTTAGACTTGGGAGTCTTTCTCCTATACACAACCTTAGTATGAGTGGAAGACCTTTTCATGCTTTGGTTATGTAAGTGCATGCAAGTGCATGAATGATGAGAAGTAGTAGAGAATTGTTTGTGTTTGTGTGTGTGAGCATGCTTCTTGTTATACATGTTAGCCTTTATTGAAGTAGGCCTTAAGCCATTTTGTGCTTTCCCTTTGCCTTTAGGCATTGGGAATTTAGTGCTTGGAGCACTTTTCTTCCTTATGACCTTAACACTTGAGGTTTGAGGTGTTGTTGGCCTAACAAATCTAGTATGTGGTGATGTGGATGAGGAGGCTCCATTGAAACCTAAACCATATCTAATTAAGGGTGGCCTTTGTGATACTATTAAGGTATCCATGACTTCCTTTCCCTTATGAAATATAGAGATAGAGCTTCTAAGCTCAATGATTTCTCCTTTTAGGGAGTCATTCTCTTTTCTTAATGAAGCCAATGATGAAGATGATTTGGAAAGATTTTCCATAGATTTTTTAAGTTCTTTATATTTGAAGTCCTCAATCACTTACAAGATCACTAAGGGATTTATAATCATCCTCTAGTTTTGAGCATTTTCTCTTGTAAGGTTTCATTTATGACTTATACTTGTCACTTGTCATAGTAAGAGCTTCTAAAAGCTCTTCATCTATATCATCTAAATTATCATAAACTGAATAAGAATGAGATGAAGTGCTTACCTCATTAGGAGAGTCTTCTTGAGCCATGAAGCATATGTTGGCATTCTCCTCATCCTCTTCATCCTCACTTGAGCTTTCATCCCAAGTGGCCTTAAAGATTTTTCTCTTCTCTTTTGTCCTCTTTCTTCTTCTTTTTACCTTGGGACAATCATACTTGATGTGGCCTTGCTTGTCACACTCATAATAAGTGACTTCATTTGATCTCTCTCTAGGATTAGGAGTAGCTTTCTTAAAATTTTTTCTTTCTTTTCTTCTTCTAATGAGCTCCTTAGTCCTTCTAGAGAATTACTAGCTCATTTTCCTCTTTGTCACTTTCTTTTTCACTTGAACTAACCTCCATTTCCTTCTCCTTAGAAGTGGACTTGAGTGCCAAGGTTTTCTTCTCATATTTTTCAGATTTTTCTCCTTAGCCTCTCATGTTCTTCATCTCCTCATCTTTCTTTAGGGATAACTCATGAGTTAAGAGTTTGCCTATTAAGACATCAATTTGCACTTTTTCGATTTCTAGATTGGATTCTTGAATATTGCACACTCTAGCACTAAACTTTTCAAGAGGCAAAGACTTTAAAATTTTGGATTTTACCTCATGATTTATGAGAATCCTACCAAACTTCTTCATTTTGATGATGATTGCTAAGAGTTTATTGGTATTATTGGTGATGCTCTCATCCTCCTTCATCATGAACAACACCCACTCCGTCATATACATCTTCAGCCGGCTGAATTTCACCAAGGTAGTGCCTTCGTGAATGTTCTCCAATGATTTCCATATCCCATGGGCTGTTTGGCAATGTTGTACTCTTCCAATATCTTCTTTTGAGAGAAAGCTTAGAAGAATTGTCATGGCTCTCTTGTTCTTGCCATTTGATCTTCTATGTGCTTCAACCCACTCTTCTCTTAGAATTAGTTCTTCACTTCCATCCATAGCTTTAGTGGGTGGCTTCCATTCTTTAACTATAACATCCTAAAGGTCCACCACATATGTATCAAGATACATCTTATACTTCTAATGAGTATAGTCAGCTCCATCAAAGTAGGGCTTGAGGTGTGAGTGGATTCCCTCTTATGCCATGATCTTCGCCCACCCAATTAAGGTTTGTTTGTGAGACTTAGCTCTGATACCACTTGTTAGCCTAGGGCATCAAAAGGAGGGGAGAGGAGGGGGAGGGGTTAAATTAGTGTTCAATTAAAATTAAAATGAAGGATAAGGTGGTTAAGAAGTTGAGTAGAAAAAGAGAGAAATTGACACAAGTGTTTATAGTGGTTCAGGTGTTAACTAACCCTACGTCCACTCCTCAATTCTCTACAATTAGGTATTTCACTCAACTCAAATGGTGTTTCTAAGGTCACACCAAACTTTTACAACTTGTGTTTTCTAGGCTTACACAAAAACCTCTTATAAGTGTTTTCAAGGCTCACACTTAAAACCTCTTACAAGTGTTTTCAAGGCTCACATTAAAACCTCCCATAAGTGTTTTCAAGGCTCACACTAAAACCTCTTACAATGGTGTTTATTGCTCACACCAAACAATCACTTAAATCATAAAGAAGAATTAAAAGAATGATTAGCGAATTTGCCAGAGTTTGGTTACAAATTAATGAATTCTCCTGCATTTACATCTATTTGGTGGAGTATTTATAGCTCATATCCACCAAAGAGACGTTAAACTAAAACTATGAACAAATCTCAAAGATGTGCTAGGCAGATTCAGCATTAAATGCATATCAGGCTCGAATCGCGGTTGCTACTAACTTTTTGCGGTCGTGAATTTCCAATTTCGGTTGAAAATCCCATTTGTGTTTAATGGCTAGTCCATGTGTTAGCCTTCCATTGGTCATCCAGGAAAATATAGTTGTTGTGTTCTAACCACTCTCAAAAGTCACGGTCGCAAGATATTAATGCCTTGGATGCAATTGAGATTGCGAATTCCTCTGCTTGGAGAGCAAACTTCAACTGTTTGAGTTGCGATCATGAACAAACATTAGCCTTCATGATTTTTTTTATCTTTAACGGACACTTGGGTTGGCAAGCTGTGGTTGCGGCTTTGGTTTCCTCCTTTGTCACTATGAAAGTCGCGGTCGCGACTAAGGTGAGACACACACCGTGAATTCTTCTATGACTAAGGCTTTGCCAACTTTGGGTGTCTCGTAGTAGCGAAGTTGCCAACTTTGGGTGTCTCACAATAGCGAAGTTGTCTGCGAATTCCTCTGGCCTAGTTTCATCTTTCCTTGTGACTGATTCGCGGTCGTGATTTGCAATACACTCATAGAGTGAACTTTACAAGGTTGGAGATTTGGACTCCATCCAACTTCCAATGACAAAAACTAACTCATAATCTGCAAAACAACACTTAATGAAGGCATTAAAATTGATCAATATCTATTGTCAAAATCAAAAGAGGTTCATGACTTAGGTTGAATCAACCTAGTCCAACAATGTGTTTTATTATTCTTTTTTCCTTTTTAGGACTAAGATAACCGTAAAAAATCCAAGGGCACTCTATTTTTTTTTCAAAAATCATAAAGAACATATGAAGATCAAATTTTTTCACATTATGAATGGAATAACATAACTAGAAAAGAAAGGAATAACATAATTGTAAAACAAAGGAAATTATAACCATAAAAGACACAAAGTATATAAACAAAGGAAAAATAAAAGAACACTAAATATAATGAATATAACGATCCTTTTTAAGAATATAATGATCCTTTTTAAGATTAAAATAACTCAAAATAGAAAAAATGTTAGTGTTGCCCAAAAGAAATGAATAAAATGGCTATAAAAGACATAAAGACTATAAAGAAAGAAAAAATGAAATTATCCTAAAGGCAAATAATGTTCAATACCTTTTTGGGAATAAAATAACTTAAAAATAACAAAAGTTTGATAATTATCAATAAGATGATCATCAAAGTTGATAATAAAAGACGTAAAGAACATAAAGAACGAATAACCCTCAATAAGATGATCATCAAAGTTTATCATAAATGAATTGACTCGAAAGATAGTAAATCAAACAACATAAAAGGCACAAATTATAATAAGATGAACATAAAAGGCACAAATAATATAAAGAAATAAACAACAAAATTATCCAAAAGATAATTAAATGAAAAACCCTTTTATGAATAAGATAAACTAAAACCATATGGAGTTTGATAATTCGCCAAAAAGACGATAATAACAAACACAAAATGAACATTATGAAAAGATAAATTTGAAAGACAATGAATTGAATAACTCATTTTCATAATAAGATAACTGTAAAAAGACAAAATTTGATAACTCTCAATACAAAATGAAGCTGGTCATAAAAGACACAATAAAATTTCAAAAGAATAAAATGAAATTACCTTAAAGAAAGAATTACCAACTCTAAAAGTAAACATTCTGAAAAGATCATAAATGACCCTTGTAAGGATCATAATATGATTGAGTTATGCAATTATATATATATATATATATATATATATAAGGAGGATTATTTCAATTTTTAAAGGAAACTCTATCAAAATATCATTAGTATTTTAAGTATGATTAAGCATGACACTAGTAAATATACATTCATAATTACACAATTATTAGCCACATAAGCCTTAGAATCTCGTTTGATGTTTGTCTCATTAGATAGAGTGAGACAACACTAAATTGTCCAAGTTGGATAATTTAAAAATGCGATGTTTGTATATAAACCAACAAATGCAAGTATTTTCATTAATATATAGAAAGTTTGTAGTATCCCCTATTGTTCTCTAGATGCATAATGAAACAAGTGTTGATTTATGGGATGACACTAAAATGGTGTACGTCATATGATTGAATACTTATTTCATATTGTGCATTTGGAGAGCTATAGATAAATGCTATCGAAATTTTTACATATTAATGAATATATTACATCTGTTTGTGGTCATCAGATGTCACAATTCTGAATGAGTAGGTTCTTACCTATTAATATATAAATGGAGTTATAAGGAGTCATAATACAGTTGAAAGTAAATTTCATTTATATGTGTTTTTTTTTTTTATGTATTGCTCATATGAAGGAAAAATGAGACCCACTCTAGAATGCATGTATAAAAGGCTTAAGGATGGTCTGTTGAATATAGATTATATGACTGGGATGAAAAATTTTATTGAATTTGTATGCAATCACTTAGAACTAAATGATGGGAATAAGATTAGGTGTCCATGTAACCATCGCAAGTGTCAAAACTGCACATTTTTAGAAGTGGATAGTGTGAAGCTCCATTTGTATAAAAATGGTTTTGTTCCTGATTATTATACATGAGCTCTTCATGGAGAAATCTTTAAAGAAGATAATGCAAATGTAGTCCATGATCAAGCTGATGCAATAAAAAGGGTTGAATCACTGAATCCACATCAAACAATGGTATTAGATGGAGCAGGTCCTCATTTTGATCCCACTGAGATGGAGGAATCATCGAATCCTAGGGCTCATAAGTTTTATGACATGCTTAGGGCTACAGATGTAGACTTGTATCCAAGTTGTACAACGCATTCGCAGTTATCGCTTGTATCCAAATTAATGCACATGAAATCAGAACACCATATGTCTGAACAAAATTTTAATGACATCATTACAATAATGAAAAAGATTGCACTAAATAATAGTTTGATACCTAATAACTTCTACAACATTAAGAAATTAGTGTAAGGTATGGCCGGTTGAAAAGATTCATTGTCGTAACAATGGTTGGATGATTTATTGGAATGAAGACAGTGAATTGACCAATTGTAAGTTTTGTGGCCGTTTTAGGTATAAGAGGCTTCATAGCAAAGGTGGTAAATGATGCAAAACTCTTATTCCTTATAAGAAGACATATTATTTTCCTCTAACCCCTCAATTGTAAAGATTGTATGCATCGAGTGCGACACTTGAAGAAATATGTTGGCATGCTAAACATGAGGTTGAAGAAGGTGTCATGTTTCATTGCTCAGATTCTCCTACTTAGAATCATTTCAATCAAACACATCCAGATTTTGCAGCGAAAATTCAAAATGTTCAATTAGGTCTTTGTATAAATAGGTGTCAACCTTTTGGTCAATTGGGATAACAATATCCTTCATGGCCCATAATTGTCATACCATATAATTTGCCACCATATTTATGTATAAAAGATGCTTGTATGTTCTTATCGGTATTAACACTTAGGCCAAGAAATCCTAAGGATAGACTGGATGTGTTTTTACAACCGCTTATTGCAAAACTTAAATAGTTATAGCATGAGGGTGTGCAAACATATGACATTTTGAAGAAATAAAATTTATAGATGTAAGCTGCTCTTATGTGGACAATAAGTGATTTTCCCGCATATGCAATATTGTTAGGGTGGAGTAATGCTAGAAGGTTAACTTGTCCATATTGCATGGAGAATTTCAATGCTTTTACTCTGTTCAAGAGTATAAAGCAGTCATGGTTTAACAACTAGAGAAAGTTTTTACTAGAATATCATCCATACCGAAGGAACAAAACGCCATTCATTAAGAATAGAATAGTGACTAAAGGTCCACCACCTGTTAAGATTGGAGTTAAGATATTGAACGAGATGAATCAATTGGATTTTAAGAAAGTCATTGAACTAGATGTCGATGAGATAAATGGTCCATTATGTAGGACTTATGGATGGAGGAAAATAAGCATCTTTTGGGATTTGCCCTATTAGAGACTTAATTCTGCATAATTTGGAAGTGATGCACATTGAAAAAAATGTTTTTGATAATGTGTTTAATACTATCATGAGTGTGGAAGGAAAGATAAAGGTCATAAGTAAATCTTGACAGGAGGTAAGTTAATATTATTATCACCTTGAGTTGGAATGGAGTGCAGTAATAGGAAAATACCCTAAAGCTTGTTACACATTAGACAAGTGGGCGAAAGAAGTCTTATGTGAATAAAATATCTTAGATTTTATGGCAAATATGGATAAATGCATGGACACAAAAAAATTGAAGTTGTTTGGAATGAAAAGCCATGATTGTCATGCATTCATTCAATGATTGATACCAATTACATTTTGTGAACTACAGCGAGGCAATGTGTGGAAGGCCTTAATAGAATTGAGCCTTTTTTTAAGGACCTAACTACTAATATCATAAGCATTGAGGACATGCAACAGCTTATGAAAGAGACACCTATCATTCTTTGTAAGTTGGAGTGTATATTTCCTTCAAGCTTTTTCAACTCGATGGAACATCTCCTGATTCACATGGTTTATGAAGCAAGGATAACCGATCTAATGCAATATCAATGAATATATCCATTTGAGAGGTAATTAATAGTTGACAGGAGTAGATTTCACAATTATTTTGATTTGTGTACATACATTATCTTATATGTATTAATATTGTAGGTACCTTTGAAGGCTAAAAAATAACATGAGAAATAATGCAGAGTTGAAGATTCAATATGCAATGCATATTTAGTGAATAAAGCGTCATTATTTTGTTTGCACTACTTTGAAGATCATGTTAGCAGGAAGCATCGAAAAGTGCCTTGCAACGATGATTGGACTCGAGAGTGGCGAAAGAGCATGAAGGAAATCTTTCGATATTTTACACATCCCAATTGCTTATTTGGATAGGAAAAAGTGAGATTCATGATGGATCAATAATGTAGGGCTACTCAATGCTACATTTTATTGAATTGCGTAGAAGTGAAACCATTCATTAAGTAAGTAGCAGATAATTTTGTTTATTTTTAAATATCAATTTGTTAACTTCATGTGCATTTGTTTTTTTCCTTTTAGAATTTATGTTGACAAGTTAAAGCAATATCAACCACTTATTGCTAGTCATGAAGTTGATGCTAAACTTGAACAAGAATTTGCATCTTGTTTTGATAAATACATCAGTATCAAGATTCCATTGTTTATGTTTATATTCATGTTTATGTACATTGAAATTAAATTTGTTTGTTATGAAATTGAAGGGTATTTATTTTAGACACATGATCCATCATATAACATCTCAAACAAATTCATAAAGGATATAGCAAAGGTCCATTCTGAATGGTGACATTTTATCTAGGGTATTAAGTAAATGGATTTAAATTTCATACTAAAAGACATGGTTCTCATATAACTACCATCAATAGTGGTGTTTGTATAAAAAGCACCAATTATAGTGTAGATGTAAGCAACTATTATGGTAGTTTAATTAAAGTTATGGAGTTAGAGTAACCAGAATTGCTAATTAAGAGAACCATCTTATTCAAGTGTGACTAGTTTGATCCGACACCCAACTTAGGCACTAAAGTTCATTCGGAATATAAACTTGTCGAGGTGAATGGTATAAGAAGTTTCACTAAGTATGAGTCATTTATTCTGGTAATGCAAGCGTGTTAAGTTTATTATTGTAGTTGCCCTAACTTAAGACGTGATTTGAGTGATTGGCTGGCTGTAGCTAGAGAACAAGTCCATATTCTAACAATACTTGCAATAACTTTAAATTCTCATGCAGCACAGGCCTTCGAAGAGAATAATATAGATGCTTATACAATTACAATTGTTCCAAATGGTGAGTTTATTGAAATTGAAGATGATAATGTTGAATTAGAAAATGAAGCAGAGATAAAGTTTGAATAAAATGATGATGATGTATAAACTAATGAGGAAGAGGATTTGTATAATGATACAAATAGTGAAACTGATTTGAGGTACTTTGTATATATATGATTTTTATTTGTCTTTATTATTATGTTTATGGTAATCAATTTTTGTTATGTTTATGTCATTAGAATGATCCATTTCTTATTTATAGTTGTCTATTTTTATTTAGTTATTAATATATATATACATTATGAGGGGAGGGGTGATGATTCTATTATACCCCAAAGAGCAGTAGATCTGGTTCAGACACTTTTGGGCGAGGGACATTAGGTTGAGATTCACAATATTCACCCTCTGTCCCATTGATGCGACCATTAGCACCTGAGACATCATCACAGTCATCCTCACTTCCACTAGTGCACCCTACGACATTATCAATGCCACCCTCACTTCCACCACCATCCTTGTCATACCATTTACACCATCACATGTGGATAAGACACTAACTATGCCATCATCAGTGGCGTTAGGCACTTAGTCTAGTCTTAGCTGAGTCCAGCTCCATCTCATCGATGGGTGGTATGTAAATTATGTTTTTTTCAATTAATTTTTATTTCTTTTTTATAATTTTGGATTTCAAAGTCCTTCAAAATGCAATCTATAACTTAATATATAATTCATATAATGTATGTTATTTTTCATGTTTTGTAGTTATTATCAGTTACTAACTTATTCTTTGTTGCATAAACAACAGTTTCATTCTAGACAATGCCTGTTCAGCTCAAATCTCAAAAAAAAATTTTACTTCGCTTGGAGCATTTTGGACATGCATGGAAGCATGTTCTGTAAGCAACACGAAAGTTTTATTGCGAGGAGTTTAAAGTATAAATGAGTAATAATTTTATCTCATTTTAATTAATAATTTTATTTATTTAAAGGCATTGTTCTAATCAAGTTTGTTCATTGTATTTGTAAAAGCTTTTTACTTAAGATTCGTCATTGGATGCTCAACTTAGGTGTATGTGGGAGGATCAAACCGCCACACGCTACACCGACAATTTGTCTAGATGGAGACGAAGTGGTAGATGACCTACGAGTGTCACAGAGACTATATGGAATAGCTGGCAGGCAGTATGGTCCATACTAGGGTTCAAGGAGCATAACACACATGCATCTCGCAATCAACTTAATGAGATAGACAGTCCTAGTTCTAGACCCTCCCACCATACTGAGGATTCCTTATCTATGGCTAAACATCATTGATGTCTAGTGAGTATGTTTTACCTATTTCTTAATTAATATGTGACTTTCGTTTATTATATATTTATCTATATTTTAAATGTATTTTGTTTTTAGAGTGAAAATTAGGTCGGGATACTAAATATTTTGAGGTGTTTGAGTATACACACATCGGTAAGAAGAACCAAGAATACATCGATCAACAGTCTGTAAGTGTAATTATAAGTTTTACTAACGTCTACGACATGGGCCAGCTTGCACCGTCATTATTTAGTCAGTCTGTCTTATCTGCTTCAACTGTTGCTTCTCATTTGACATCTTATGCAAACTTGCGAGCTTCTATTGCTTAAGAGGTTCAACAGGATTTTTAGATGAGGATGGATTAGAAAAACAGTCTTTTGAGCATCAGTTTGAGGAGCAGAGACAGCAAATGGAAGAGATGTGTCACCTCATTGTGGACCTGACCCGTGGCACTCAGGTTTGAGTTGTTTCTACTCGCTCTAATAAGTAACCCCCACTGATGCGCATTCATACATCCTACTGATGGACCAGTCTGATTTTTTTTCTTTGTACTTATGTATTTTATCATCTTTTTAGGTACTTTATACATTATAGTATGTGAATTTTTTTTATTTATACTTTTTTATATACATTGAGATATTTATTTATTAAAAATAGTATCATTTTTCATATTTCATCCTTATGATAATATAAAAATATTTAAATAGATTTTCAATTTTTAATATATATATATATATATATATATATATATATATATATATATATATTCGTTAAATGCATATATCTTAATATAAAATATTCAAGCAAATATGCAATTATTAATATATATTTATTACATGTACAAATTTGAAAAAATTACAAAAAAATTTAGCGACGGACTTACACGATCATAGCTAGAATGGCAAAAATAGTGATGAAAATTACTATCTGTCGCTATACATGCAAAAATAGTGACAGACACCTGCCCATCGCTAAAAAACCCAACGACAGAGTCATTGGCCTGTCGGCAATATGGCAACGAATTTAGCTACATAAAATATCGATCGCTAATATAGCATATGCTGTTAAAATCACGTGATTACACCTCCACCTTTGCGATCAATTTTCATTACTATTTTTAACAATGAACTGACAAAACCATAGCTATTTTGTTTACCGACCACCACTTTAGCGAGGGATCATTTTCATTGCTAATCTGTCGCTATATGCATTTAGCCACAAAATTCAAGTTGTTAGCGGCAGATTTTGTCCATCGGTAAAGCAGGACAATTTTGTAGTGTTTATAAATTTTAGTCATATGTAATGACTAATTTTAATGAAACTTAATAAAAATTTATCAAATTATGTGTAATGAAATTAAATTTTAGCAATTTAAGTGTAAGTTATAAAAATTTTAGAAATTTTAATTAAATTTTAGTAAGTTAAATAAATTTGAGAAATTTTAGGAATTTTAGAAATTTGAGTAATTTAATTAAATTTTAGAAATTTAAATGTAATTTAAGAAACTTTAATTAAATGTAGTAATTTAATGTAATTTAATTGAAATTTAATTAAAATTTAGTAATTTAAGTGTAATTTAAATTAATTTACAAATTATTGAAATTATTGAATAGAAATGTTGTTAAAATTTAGTAATTTAGTTTAATTTTGAAATTTTAGAAATTATCAATTAGTTAAAGCTAATAAGTTAAGTGTGTTTTTAATTTGTGAAATTTATGTAGTTTAATTAAATTATAGAAATTGTATAAATTTATTGATATTTGTTATTTATAATTTTTTTTTGTTTCCATTTTATTCTTAGGTTGGAATATCTTTTCATGGAGTTTACGATTCCTACATTTCAAGAGGTAAGTATTTAATTTAAAAAGTTTTATTTAATAATTGATATGTTAAAAATTATGTTTTTCAGTTGAATAACTGGTAGTTAAAAAATATTTGTATGTATGTATCTTTGTATGTAATAAATTTTAAATTTTATAAAATTGTCTAATAATAAGCTAATAATATTGAACAAAATATTCAATAAATAAAAAAAAGACATAAGTTACTTAAATTTTAAAATATAAAATATAAAAAAATAATAATAGTCAAAATTATATTGAATTAAAATACAAAAAATTTATAATATAATTAATGACATAAGATATATAAAAAAAATCATTCCTAAAATTGTAATGTTTCAAAGTATTCCATAAAATTTAATAATATTTTATATTATAACTTTCTCTACAAATTAAAAATGAATTACGAATGCCATAAAATATTAAAAAATTAATTACTTAAATGGTTGTAAAATAAAAAATCTAAAAAATTTACTTATCCTAATTTTGCCAAAAAAAAAAAAGAAAATTTATAAATTATAAAAAAACATTCCATGAAAATTTAAAATATATTACAAATGTTATGAAAGCCTCAAAATCTTAATTGCAGTAAATATTCTTAAAATTTTAAAAATAATAAAATATAGAAAATTTGAATTATTCTAAATTGGCCACTAACAAATGCAAAAAGTGTGTGTAAATTATAAGTAATATTCTTTAATAATTACCAGTTAATTATGAATGTCATTAAATAACATAAAAATAATAATATACCCAAAAAATTTCATAAAAGTTCAAATTTTTAAAACATTAATAATATTCAATACAAATATCATAAAATTTCAAGGATTTCCATAAAATAATAAATATCCGTAAAAATTTAATAAAATTTCAAAGTTGACATAAAGTAATAATGTTATAAAAAAATATAATAGATGCAAAAGTTTAGAAAAAAAATAAGATTATTAGGCAAAGACTAAAATTTCAAAATTTTCTTGTTCTATTTTTTAATATTATATGTTTGGATTTAATGTTATTTGAAATTTTATTTTATATTTAATTTTTTTAAAAGGACTACCAAAATAATATATAATTTATAGGAAATTAGATTGAATTTCCTATAAATTTCATAGAAGAACATATAAGCATAATCTTATATACCCGTTTGGTGAGATTCTCATTATGATGAGAATCACATCAAATTGTCTAAAGTGGATAATTTGAAAATTTATTGTTAATATAAATTGTTGTATATAATATAGTTTACTATATATATTGCTGGTAAATTTAGTTGTGTGTCTCCTAACACATTCTCTTAATGCATAATGATAAAATATTAGAAAATATTTTTCATTTCGGTGTACTAAAAGAACTGTAATGTTATGCTATCAAAATTTCAATAGCTATATGAGCTATATTATTACAACAAATTGTTATCTGACAATGAATTTCTAAATGGGTTAGGTTCATATCTTATAAGCAATGAGAGATAAAGAAATAATATTAGATATAAAAAAATTAAAAAGTAACAAATATTGAAATGAAAATATTATTTGTATGTATTATTGTATTATTACACTAAAATTTTAAGGAGTTTTTCATGAGATTAGATAGAAATTGGATGTATTCTAGGCTGAAGGATGGTTTATTAAGTCCATAATTCTTAGAATGTGTGAACTTATTTCACTCAACCTAAATTTACAAACATAATTAAAATTAAATATACATGTAGTCGTAAGAAGTGTCAGAATCGCAGTTATTTAAACCCTAATACAGTAATATTACATATTATGCAAAGAGGTTTTGTTAGGTACTGTGAATGGTATTTGCACAGTGAAGTGTGTGGTTCTAGAACATCAGCTACAAATGAACCTGAACTTCTAACCGATAATGTATGACCAAGTTAATCAGAACCTATTGCATACCATACTATTAAAATGGATGCAATTGGGCCAGAATTTGATTAGTCTTGAATTAGTGAAACTCACAATCTAATGTCTCGAAGTTGTATGATATGCTTGATACAACAAATTAGGAATTATGTCCTGGTTGCGAAAAACTTCCATTTTATCTTCAATTGCATGACTAATGAATATCAAATAGAAGCATCATTTATCTGAAAGGTGTTATAATGATATTGTACAATGGTACAATAAGTAGTTACCTAAGGATCATATAATGGTTGATAATTTTTATAGCATTAAGAAATTGATGCAAGGTTTAGGTCTTCCGGTTGAGAAGATTCACTATTATAAGAATAATTTCATGTTATATTGGGGTGATGACAGTGACTTGAGGACATGTAAGTTTTTTGATTTTCCACAAATAAGTGCATGCCTCAAGGATCAAGTATATATAAAAAAGAAGTTTCATATAAAAAGATGTATTACTTTCCTTTAACACTGAGACTACAAAGGTTGTAGGCTTCTGAAGCAACTACCAAGTATATGGGATGCCATGTTGAGCATGAACGGGATGAAGGTATAATGGAACATTGTTTAGATTCTCATACATGGAAGCATTTTAATAGAATGAATCAACAGTTTGCAAATGAAATCCAAAATGTCTGACTTAGAGTACGCATTAATGGATTTCAATCGTTTGGTCAATTTGGACAACAATATTCATATTGGCCAATTATTCCAACCCTTTATAATTTGTTACCCCATATGTGTATGAAAAAGGAATATATGTTTATTTCTATTTTCATTCCAAGACCTAACAATCCTAAATAGAAGTTGGATGTATTCAGGTAGCCCATGATTGCAGAATTGAAAATGTTATGGGAAATTAGTGTGGAGACATATGATATTTCCATAAAGTGCAATTTTCAATTGTGCGCAGCTTTGTTATATATTATTAGTGATTTTTTTCGCTTATGGTATATTGTATGGATGGAGTACTTAAAGCAAACTTGCCTTGTTCATATTGTATAGAACATACTGATGTTTTCACACTTCCAAATGGAGGTAAGCATTCTTGGTTTGATAATACCCAAAAATTCTTGCCAATTGATCATTCATTATGCTGGAATAAAACTGCATTTCTTAAGAATTGAATAGTGGAAGATCCAGCTCCACCTATAAGGTTAGGAATGGACAGGCAAGAGAAAATCATTGAATTACAATCGATGAGGGCAACTGAAGTTGGGTCCAAAGATGCTAATGGTTAAATAATAAAATGAACAAGATGTGGGTGAAAAAATGAAGTATATTTTGGGATATGCCTTATTTAAGTACCAATTTGATGAGGCATAATTTGAATATCATGCACATGGAGAATAATGTGTTTGAGAATATTTTTAATATGGTGATGAATGTAGAAGGAAAATCTAAAGATAATACTAAATCTAGAGAAAACTTGAAGTTATTTTGTCATCGTCTGGAGTTACATCGGGATAATGCAACTGAAAAATATCCAAAGGCAAAATATACACCTGATAAGCAGAGTAAACAAGTATTATGTGAATAGCTCAAAAATATTAGATTTCTAGATAAGTATGTATCCAACATGGCTCGATGTGTTGATGTGCACAAATTGAAGTTGTATGGTATGAAAAGTCATGATTGTCATGTGTTTATGCAGTAATTACTCCTTATTGCTTTTCATGGGTTGTTGCCTTCACAAGTATGAAAATCTCTCATAGAGTTGAGTTTGTTTTTTAAAAAACTCAGTAAACCGCAAATTAGGGAGGAAGAAATGACATATTTGGAAATTGACATTTATTTGCTTTTGTGTAAGTTGGAACATATTTTCCCTCCAAGTTTCTTTTATTTAATGAAACATCTAGTTGTACACTTGGCATATGGAGTAAAGCAAACAGGACCTGTACAGTATAAATGAATGTATCCTTCGAGGGGTACATTAAATGCAAAAGTTTCCATTGCACATGTCATTTCAATTTTAATCCATTCATTTCTAATCTATTCACATGTTGTATGTTGTAGATTTCTTAGACATTTAAAAAATAATGTGAAGAATAAAGCTCGGGTTGAAGGCTCTACATGCAATGCATATTTAGTTGAAGAAGCGTCATTATTTTGCTCTTATTATTTTAAACCGCATGTGTATACAAGGTACAAAAGAGTACCTCAAATGATGATGGTGAAAACTCTCAAATATCTAATATTCTAGGAAATTTATCAATATTCATTCATCTAGGTAGTCCATTTAGCATACCTAAAAGCAGAATGTTGACAAATAAAGAATATCACATAACTCAAATATATTCTTTTGAATTGTTGTGAAGTAACGACATATGTTGAGTAAGTTATACTTCTATTTCAACTCCTTTTATGCTTCTGAAAATAATATACAAATATTAAAATACTAATATTATGTTGTGCAAATTTTATGAAGCTTTCACATTGACATGTTGAAGCTCATTTTTCCCAATATATCCATTGATGATGTTGATAAAAGTTGGAGACAATATTTTGATGTTGGTTCGAGTCATATGAGTATACTTTAGCTACTAATACAATAATAAATTTTATAAGAGTAATTATTATATAATTATTATAAATAATGAGTTATTTTGTTTTTTAGGCAAATTATCCAACAAATAAAATCACAAATCAATTTATTGTAGATCTTGTAAAAGGTCCATTACGTGATGTAACTATGTATCTCGTTTACTTTGTAAATGGTTATAAGTTTTGCATTGAAAAATATGGTTCCAATCAATAGTGGAGTAAGTATTAACATTTGAACTACAATAAAAATGCATATGACTATTACAGTAGACTAATCGAGATGCTACAATTGGAGTATCCTGCACTTTCAACCAAAAGAACCATTTTGTTTAAATGTGAATGGTTTGATCCAATGCCTAATGTTGGAATGAAAGTGCATGTAAATTACAATCTTATTGAAATCAACCACAAGTGCACTTTTAACAAGTACAAACCTTTCATGTTAATGATGCAAACTTGTCAAGTTAATTATCTTCCTTATCCCAATTTACAACAGGATAAAGTTGATTGGTGGGTAGTATTCAAAATAAAAAGCTCAATCATTTATTGAAATAAAGGATGAATCAGTTACTAAGACATCGTCTTAAGCTCCATTTTAAAAGGATGTGAAACGAAATTTACCTCTTATAGAAATTATGGAGGATAAGCCACCAAGAATTTTAAATGATTTGAATGCGCCATTTATTGAATTAAATGATGAAGATGAAGATATTTAGTTTGACGATAAAATAGAGCTACAATCAGAATCTGAATCATCAGAAGATATAATGTCTAAAGGTGATATAGAGTACATTGATTCAGAGTAAGTTAAAAATTTCAGTGTATTTAATTGTTATGTACGTTAGTGCACAAATTTGAATAGAAATTTTGTTATGTATATATTATGTTATATATATAATTTTATATGTATATTCAGATGACATGTCGTATACCTAGTGATTCGGCTGCACCATCTTGAGGCGTTACATTAGGTAGAGGACGTACCCGTGATCATATGTCACTTGTGCCACCACTTCCACCATCCAACACGCTAGCTTCGATGCTTAGACTTACCTTGACATTTGCTTCGCTTATAGGTTCGACTCCTTCATCTCCATCCCCTACTCAGGATCCTCCTTCAACTCCATCTACGCCATCGACGTCAATAGATCAGGATGAGGTGTACATAGTTCCTGTGTCTGAGTTATGACCTCATATTTCTTTATAGCACGAGAGATATGCAATAATTATTTTTTATATTTTATATTTATTTTTATATTTTTTTATCATATTAATTGTAACACTAACTAATTTCTATTTTCAATTTTGTGCAATTTGTATTCATCTGATAGATGCTTTCGGGCATGCAGAGAGATCTTCAAGCAGAAGATTCATCATGATGGCTACACTTAGAGGAAGGTCCCATAGTTTGTGAAAACCTTCTATTGGGAGGAGTTCAAGATAAGTAATATTTATAATTCTAAGTTAAATATTTAAAAATAAGTTTTTAATTATTTACTAATTTTTTTGTTTATTATTTATACAAAAGCAATTTCAATGGGACCAAAATGAAGTTAGGAGGACTTTGATGCCTTGGTCCAGACAACCTTCTTTAAGAAGGCTACTTTGAGATACAAGGATATGCTTCATGATTTGAAGCATAATGGCAATGAGACCTGGCTGCCTGATGAGGCCTAGGACCATTGACAGACTCAGTGGAATTCTTCACATGCTCAGGTTGTGTCTCACTAGACCAGCCTCAATAGACGGATCGAGAAAGGAGGTCTTAACTCAAGTCCATCTATGTACATAGGGGTTCTATCTGCCATTGTAAGCACGCTAGATGACTGGTAAGAAACTATTTCACATTTATGAATTAAAATTTATTTTATCCATTTAAAGTTTTTATTTTACTTTCTTGTTTTTATTACCTTCATAATAGGCTTGAAAGCTGGGACAGGAGGTTTAGCCCATTAATATCTTTGTGTATTGCTTCATGAAGCACCATAACATCGAGACCTTTGTTGATGAACGATATAGGCAATTAATGTACGTCATAATTTACTTATTTTATATTTTATTTTTGTCATTATTTAATATTTATATATCTCATATTTTACAAAATGCAAGATAGTATTCCTGCACATCATGAGTAGTTGTCGTAACAACCTCCAGGAATTGATGAGCCTTATCAGGTTGACAAGCATGAGGTTTTCCTATTGGTTGCAGGAGCTCAGGTGAAGGGTAGGATCTATGATATGGGTGATCAAGCCTATCATTTCTATGGCAAGTCCTCGAGTGCCAACTTTTCTTCAGCTCCATCGCCTTCTACTGAGGACTTACAGCTAGAGGTTTTGTAGCGAGTAGATAAGAGGATCGCATCATATCATTCCCACGTCTACTCTATCGATTCATAGATGCGAGCTATAGAGGATTGGCTACATGTTGTGTTCCAATAGATTGAGATACTTCTTCCCTCTCATTTGCAGATGCCTACCCATCATGCCTCCTCCTCAGCCACCGACTACTGTTGTTGCTACTGCTACTGCTTCTAGAATTGCTGCTCCACTTACATCTAATCCTAATACCTCCCACATTGCTAATGATTTTTTTGATCGATCTGAAGGATGCAACAACATATTTGTTTTTATAGTTACATCTGATCCTAATACCTCCCACATTGTTGATGATTTTTTTTATCGATCTGAAGGATGCAACAACATATTAGTTTTTATAGTTACATCTGATCCTAATACCTCCCACATTGCTGATGATTTTTTTGATCGATCTGAAGGATGCAACAACATATTAGTTTATATATATATATATATATATATATATATATATTTCTTTTTTGTTATTATTTGAAATTTTTTCTTTTATAAAATTATAAAATTATAAAATTAATATTAAAAATATTAATGTCATAAAATAGTGTAAAATATTAATAGTATCAAATTAATATTACTAATATTAAAATATTAATATTAATATAATAAATATTAGTGTCATAAATAGTATAAAATATTATAATATTAAAAAATCCTAAAAAATGTACTGACGAAAAATTAAAAAAATTATATAAATACAGATGGATTATTGACGATTTTTTTTTAAAAAATATAATACATGTATTTAATTCACCGATGACTTGCTAATGGATTACTGACGATTTTACCGACGGACTTGTCAACAAGATATTTCATCAGTACTTTAGTTGGTTTTTTGTGCTTAAATAGCGACCGATTTCGTCGGTAATTTGTCATCAAGTTTGCTAAACCAAACACGACGTTGATGATAATAGTACCATACTAGACTGTATTTGACTTATTATTTGAATATAAAATTTCTTCACTTCATATACAAAATTTGTTCATATTTTTGTATAGAATTTAAAGAAATTTTATAAATTTTGTATATACAAAATTTATAAAATTTTACATATAAAATTTATTCAAATTTTGTATATACTTGAATACAATTTGTTTCTTATTTGTTCAAAAAAAATTGTAGCATCCAAATTATTTGAATAAAAAAAGAAAAGAAAAAAGAAAAAAACTGTAATACTCAAGACACTAAAATGTTTTAGTTTATTTTTTTTTTATAGAATTTGAAGAAAAATATTTGAACAAATTCTATTTTTTATTTGAAGAAAATAGAAAAAAAATTGCAGCACCCTAGTCACCCAAACATTTTATTTATTTTCTATAAATTTTTTTTAAAAAAAGAAAAATCTATTTGAACAAATTTTGTTTTTTATTTAAAGAAAAAAGATTGTATCACTAAAACAACAATATAATATAAAAAAGAAAAAAAATCAATGTGAAAAAAAAATTTTTCACCCAAAACCAAACGTGGCCTTATACGTGACACTACTGTAGGTGTCTCTAAATGCGACACCTCTATATATATATATATATATATAAAACTTTGTTATACAAATTTTTATCATATGTCAAATAATTATTTTATTCTATTAATTTTTTAAAATCACCTTATCATCTTTTAAAAATCTAAAGTAATTAAAACAACTATTTCAAAATGATATGGATTCTATACTACCAAAGATTACTTTTCAAGTAGGAAAAATAATATCCTATAGTAAATTAATATACAAAATTTTAATATAGCATAAATTTTATATTAAAATTGTAATAGAAATTTATAATAACAGTACCCATAACACATGAATTGACAATTAATTATATAATATTTATGAAAACTAATTCGAAGTGCCAAATGTTAAATAAAAAGGGTCAAACATCTCCTTTTATTAAAGTAATCAGACAACTCATTCAAACCTTTTCCTTTTAATTTATGTTCAAAATTTTTATTTTAAAAATTTTTAAAGCTTCTTCATATCTATAATTAATTTCAAAGTCCTTCAACTATTCTATTAAACTCTTTTTTTTTTCTTATTACCATTAAATTCATCATGATAAATTTTCAACTATTATTTTAAAATTTTAGTGATTAAATTATAAGTTGAAATCAATAATTAAAATATTCATAATAGTAAAAGAATAAAAAATATCATAGGCTATATATATCAAGTGAAACTTATACACCTGGGAAACTATCATATATTTGGGATAGTATTCCTTTTCTTTTCCATGAAATCAGAGTATTTGTAATAGGTGTAGATGAATTATTGTAATCTAATGATTCCTTCCTTGTTTTTTGACCAACAGAATCAAAGAGTATTTGTAATTATAAATTCTCCATCCCATCCTCTCCTCTTCAAAACATATTCTTTTTCAAAAGTATTGTTTGTGTTGGAAATCGAACTTTTTTCAAGCTTTATGCGTGTGAAGAAAATTAGTGTCTTTATGTAACGAAAAGAATTTTGGGTGGTGAAACCAACGAAAATTTCTCACTTTTCTTCTTTTTTCTAGTTTTATATTCTTTTGCTGTCATTGGTTCTAGACTTTTTGTTAGATTCCTTTGGAAATTGTGTTATACAAAATTTCAATTCATGTTGGATAACTAGAAGACTAATAGTATTATAATAAAATTTATTTTTGACAATTTGTTATAGTATGGTTAACTCTTATATATTTATAATTTTGAATAAAAAATTAATTTAAATCTTAATTTTTTATTTAAATAAATTTTTACTTTTTAGATATTTCTAATTTACTATTTAGAAATTATTTAAAATTTTTTATTTTTTAAATTTTTTTAAATGTTTGTTCAAATTTTCTTTTATATGATCTTAGTTTTATATTTAAAATTTTTACTGTTTAATTTTTTTAATTTTCTATTTAAAATTTTTTATATAACAATTAATTATTTAAAATTTCTTTAATATAATAGTTTTATCTTACATAACATAAAATAATGGCATATGATTATATTATATATAATTATTTGACAAATAAAAGCAATTATTAAAGTTAATTCTGATATTGAAATTAATAATATATATTGAATTATTTCTTGTCCATTTAGGATTAACACAAATGTGTCTTAATTACATTTTCCCATTTGGGATTATGCTATATACATCTCAACGTGACATAACTTAAGCTGTTATAATAAAATTTTAATAAACTAATCAATCAAAATTAAATTATTTAATACTCTTTTAACTAATATATTTTTATTACTAATAAAATTAATTTGTTAAAATAAAATTTTATTTTATCAACTCAAATATATATACGTGGGAAAATCAAGACGGCGCCATTACATTGTCATGAGGAATGGTCCCCGACCCAAGTGTCCTCATTTGAGCGCTAAGACCATGACTGCCTATCTGCCAATCAATTTACGCATAAAAAAGAACAATCACTTAATTGACTCATGGGTCGGCAAAGTTTTCCAAATACTGTGGTTTACGTATCCAACCTGAATTGCAATGTCGTCATCGCTAAAGGTAGCAAATGGAAGCTATCATATGTTTCAATTTTAGGTTAAATAATTTTATAATAAATTTAATTTTAAGTTATATTTTTTAGGCAGATTTGAATTGGATTATATAAAATTGCCAACAAATCTGATTGGATTACGAGATCACAGTGTATGAAAAATAAAGATCATTTTAGATTTTGAATTAAATTTCCCACTAAAATTTTGTTGAAATAGCAATGAAAAAATCCATCACTATTATGAAGAACAAATCCATCATAAAGAAATTTGGTAATGGAACAAGATATCTGTTGCTAATTAGTAATGGATATATCCATCATAATTTAAGTAAATTATGTTGCTAATTGGTGACTAAAAATGCATTGATAATACGTCACTAATTTGAATATAATTATATTCAAATAATTATATTCATTGCAACTTAATATAATTATATTCATTAATAATATGTCAATAATCTATCACAAATCCATCATAAATTTGTTGCTAATTAATCATAAAATAACATTTTTTTAAATAAAAAATTATACCATTGACAAATAGCCTGTATAATTTGTATTAAATATTTTTAGATAATTGATAACAACAAATCATATACTATTTCATGATAAAATTTCAAATATCAAAATTTTTTTGAATTAAAAGAATGTAGAATATTTACAATCTCAATTATAAAAAATTCTAAATATTTAAAAATGTTTATAAAAGGTCTTACTTATCTATCAACATCGTCCTCAAGAGTTGATGATGGAGATGATGGAGGAGGAAGAGTATTGAAAATAGATGACGGAGCTAGAGCTATAAATGCCTAACTCTGATGCACAGATCTATCAACTTCTAATTAATCGGCTGCTGAAACTCGTTGCAAATATGCATTCTAATGTGCTCCTCCATGTCATGATTAGAAGCCATGTGAGATATGGTAGAAAAGGAGTCGATGCTAAAAGTGGGAAAATAAGATGTTGCTTGGGAGTCAAGGCCATATACTTGACTCTTTTTGTACCCACCAACAACACGTAGGTAGATTTTATTGATGTTGACTTGGTTCCACTCTATAGACCACTCTTGTGATAGAGAAGTTATTGAAGTCATCCTCTCCACCTTGTCCTAAAATTCATGAAAGCATGTTAGACATGGATTATCAATATAATGAGATTTCACAAAATAAGAATAATTTATGTTTAGTTTAAGTTTATACATTAATGTCTTGAGACCTCTTATCAATAAATTAACCAACTTTTTTTTTTATATAGTTTGCTTGAACACTTTGAAGGTAGTGGCAAGGCATTTTAGCTCCTTAGACTAAAAAATTACAACAAATATTGATTAAAGATTTTGAACCATATAAAAATAAATAATTGAAATTGCTCACCAATGAAAAAGGCATGCTTAATCAAGGATCTAAAATCAACTGTATGGCTTGAAAGACCTACCCTTTCCCTTTAAACATCCATCAGGCAATTCTTAGAAGTCTTCTTAGAAGTCACAACACACTAAGCTTTAACCTCAGGTATGGACTAGTCCAGTTGCCATGTGTCCTATGAGTCTAAGATGAGCTTTTTCCCCTATCTTTCAATATATTCCATCATCCATGGTAACAACCACAATAACAACCAAACCACATCCATAACCACAACCATAACAACAACGACAACCAAAATAATAGTAATTATGTGTAATTCTATTAAGAATTGCATAATCTGTTACATATAATTTTATATGTACAATGCATAATTATGTACATATAATAAGAAAAAATACCTTAAATTCTTTCTAATATAACTCTTTCATGCTCTTAGATGTCATCTTCCACACCGTGGACCAAACTATTCCTTAAAAATCAATCTAATGTGGTTTGAACATTGATGAGAAGGAAGTAAACCATTTAAAAGAAAAGTATCCACCAAAAATCAATCATACATATATATATATATATATATATATATATATATATATATATATATATTTGATAAAAATATTTTTATATTTAAGAATTATATTAATAAAAAATATATTATGTTATAATAGAATAGAATTAATAAGTGTTACAACTATATTGATAATTTTTTATTATTGTCAATTAATAAAACTATAGTGATTAATTTATATTATAAAATTGATTATATTAGATTTGTTTACTTATTGGCTTTCTTAAACAGCTTTTACATATAAAAATTAAAAATCTTGATTATTTAAATAATTAATAACATAAATTTAATATATAAATATGAGTTTATAAAAATATATAAATTGATTTTAATATAATATAAAATGATAGATGTTTCTTAAATTTTTTTTAAAATTATTATATAAATAATTATTGATATGTTTAAGATATATAAGAATAAGAAAGATTTTTAATTAGACTGATTAAAAAAATAATAAACTAAATTGTATTAGTTAAGAAAAATATGACTAAATATCAATTGAACTAAATATTATATATATATATATATATATATATATATATATATATATATATATATATATATATATATATATATATATATATATATATAGATTATATGTTATCAAATTCTATAATTATATTATGTATAATATTAACATTAATTATAATATTATTATATTATGAGTAAATCATGTATTATAAATATGTAATATACTATATAATTACAGATATAAATATATGTAATTATAACCAAATATACAATATGTAATTTAACTATATACATACAATATATATTTTAACTATATATATCATATCATGCACTATTTATACAATTTATAAATATATTATTAGTGTATTAATCTCAATTTAATATATTGCATCAATTTGATTTTTATGAGATAAATAATAATATAAAAAATTTATGAGGAAGATTTGAATTTATTTGAGTATTAAAATTTTATTTTTTTAACTTAGAACCAAAAAATTGAATTGAATTAAACCAAACTGATTAATTAGAATTGAATAATTGAATTGAATCATATCCATTTTTTGGCCTCAGTCCTAATTTTTTAAATTTCAAAGAACCAATGATTTGGTCTTATTTTAATATTTTATAAAACACCAAACTGGACTAGACCAAACCATGCTTAACTCTAATTCAACTTATAATTTATGATGGACAAAGATAGTTATACTCAATACTTGTAACATGGTTATACTCAATACTTGTGACAATAGAGTCTATTCCTAACTCAACGTCATTAATATCAAGACTTAAAATAAAGTAAAAGCTAGTCTGTCAAACTATGCTCACTGCTAAGCAACAAATGTGATCATCATGAAAAGGGAATAAACTAATAACATAAGCCATCAAGTTATAGCCCAATAACTTCTGCCGGATTAGATGATGCATAAGAGGAGCTTTGATTTGAACTCATGTTATCGGTCCAGATAAAAAATATCAAATTGAACTAAAATATACTCAACTCTAATTATAATTCAGGATAGATAAAGATGGTTGTACACAATATTAGTAACAACAGAGTCTACTCCTAACTCAGTGTCGTTAATATCAAGCCTTAAATTAGAGTAAAAGCTAGTCTGCTAACCTACGTTCATCGCCAAACAACTATACATGCATATGTAGGATAATTGTAACAAAAAAAATTATCTATGTATCATATTTTAATTTTGTGTGACGTCATTTTAACAAAAAATTTATTAAACGTGAACGAAATAATTATTGACAATTTATTATGATGTCACTTGCTCTTGTTATGTATTTAGAATTTTGAACAATCAATAAAATTAATTTAAATTTTAGTTTCTTATTTAGAATTTTTACTTTTTAGTTTTTCTAACTTTCTTTAGAAGTTGTTTAGAATTTTTACTTTTTAAGTTTTTTTAATTTTCTATTTAGAATTTTTTTACTATGATATTGACTTATGTTTAGAGTTTTTTATTTTTTAATTTCTTAAAAGGTTTTTTTATATATGACAATTGAATTTTCTAATTTTCTATTTAGAAATTTTTTAATAAGGTTATTTTTTTTATAACAAGATGTAAATAAATGACATGACTATATCATATATAATTATTTGACAAATAGTAAGTAATAATTTAAAACTAAATTTGAGGTTGGAATTATAATATATACTAATGTTTTAATTCAAAATCACGTCTTTTCATATACAATATTTTTTAATTTTTAAAATAAATAATTAATTTTAATCACAAATTTAATTTTAATAAGTGATTATAATTTATTAATCAACTGCTTATTTGAGATAAAAATTTAAGATGTGTTAAACTAATTATTTGATATATAATAAACTAAAATTTTCATATAAAACTATTTAATTAAATTAAAAATAATTATGAATGAAAATAAAAAATCATTAAAAGCTATAAAATATAAAATTAAAAATACATGGCTACAAATAGTTTTTGATATATTATCTATTTTAAGAATAAATACTATTTATTCAATCATATTATTTACTTGAAATTAAATATATAGAGTAGTTTTCAAATTGTTAAAATTAAATTAATCATATTAAATTAGTTGATATTAAACTATTTAGAAACATAATGTAATGTATTATATTATATTATAATTGAATATTTTAATATGATTAAAGTAGTTGAAATATAACATAATCTAATCTAATTTAGTATATTATATAATGAAGAAAGTAGTTGAAATTAAAATTGAAAAACTTGAAAGGTTTTGTTGTAGAAGTTTGATGTGGTCTTTCTGTCTGTCCTCCTGCTTGTCTTCATTTTAAATATTTATAGATCTAAACGAGAAATGTGCATTCTTTTTCTTTCTTTCTTTCTTTTTTTTTTTTGAAAGAAGCATTCTTTTTCTATGGTTTCCATATTCCGCATATAACTCATTAATTTATTTCTCCACGTTTGAAATCTACTAAGCAACAAACACTTTTTGAATAGTCTAGATCCATTAACCAAAATAACTCTTGTTTATTTTAAAATTAAATCTAAATTAATTGATTGATGAATTTGAAATCTGTTTTTATTAATGGGCTTAATTAAAACAAAGCGCATAATCCTTTTATTTCTTTACTATTAAAAAAAAAAAAAAGAAAGCACTAGCACCTATTTCAAAGTTTTTATCTCCTTAGTATTCATTTTTTATTGACAAATTATATTGTGGATCTCGGATGCATTATGGTCCGTGCATTCAAAATGCATTCATCATTTTATTGAATAATCATAAGTAATCTTTTATATTCATCATTTTATTAAATAATAATTCATTGATATTCATTTGATTTTTAATCTAATATAGTAAATATAACCATATTTTATTAATATTAATTATTCATAATTTTCATGTTTATTATTTTTTTATGTAATATTGTACATGAAGTTAATTTGTCAATTAAAAACATATAATCATTTTCATAAAATTTGATGTCAATTGCTTAGTACTTGATATCTTAAATTTTGTTATTTGATTATGATTCATTTGGTGTAAAAGTTCTCCTATTATTTTTTTCTTTACTGCAAAATTTCTAAATAGTAATTTATTCTAATGTATTTTTTATTTATTTTATTCGTATTAATTGATTATGATAGAAATGTTAATTATTTATATGAACAATATCCATCATCTATAATATTCATGACTTTTTTATGTAATTTGAACATAAGTTAATTTGTCCAGTAAAAAGATGTAATATTCTTTCATGAAACCTGATGTTCATTATTGAGTACTTAAATGTTCATTATCTATAAACACAATATCCATCATCTATAAGCACTATATTCATCGTCTTTAATTTTTATGTAATATTCTATATGAATTAATTTATTCATTCAAAACTTATAATATTCTTCCATTAAATTCTTTGTTCGCTAATGAATATTTGATTTTTTATTATCTACTTGCACAATATTTATCTTTTATAGTTTCATATTCATAATGAAAAATAAAATAGTATTCATTGTTAAATTTAAAATGTTTAGCGTCTTGAATTGTTCATTAGATGATTCTAAAATGTTTTTCATTCAAAATTATTCATTAATTGATTCTAAAATATTCAACATCCAAAATTGTTTATTAATTGATTTTAAAATGTTTATCATTCATAAATATTCATTAATTGAATTTAAAATGTTCATTTATATTTTGCAAGCATGTGGAGCGTGCGAATCATGATACTTTGTGGTCTAAAATCCATGATATAAGAGCTTATATTTATTTTGCTTGTTTTTTTTTATGTTTTTGTTTTTGGGCTGGGCTGGGCTCCTTTCCCTTCTTGTTTTTTTTTTTAAGCGATTTGTCTCCTCTAAACAACTCATTTTCTCTATGGACTCTACTGGCTCTTAAGTACTAAAGCAAAATACACTTTCATTGACATTTATTTATAATAATTTTTTATTTTAATTATCTAATTTGATCACATCTTATTAATTATATTATTAACTTATTTGATTATATTAAGAAATAAAAAATAAACTTTTATTTTTAAGATAGACATTTTTTAGAATTTTAATATTTTTATGTGTTATATTTCAACACATAAGAAAATATATTTAAATATTAACAAAATTTTCATAATTAGCTCTATATATAATAAATTTATATTTTACAAATATATGAATTAGTTAAACAGTCAAATTCTAAAAATAGTAAGATATTGTAATATTTCTTTTTAAATTTTTTAAATAAATTAAAATACTAAACATGAAAATAGAATGAAAACTATATTTTCATTTTATTTTTTGGTATACTAAACATGTTATAAAAGGAATTTGTTCTAATAGATAGCTTAGAAGTTGTTGTTATTCATTATTTTAATGGTTGGAATTTCTTCTTTCGTTATTAGTATTGGTAGTTAAAATTTCATAATATTTGATTTTATAATAAACTAAAATTATTTTCAATACTTATGCGCAGACATTATATTTATAAAATTCATTCATGGCCAATTTTAACTAAAGCAGTAAACAGTAAATCCATTTATCTTTTTAACTAGTTTTTAGCTTTTTGTATCTCACTACAAAATTTTATAAGGAAAAACATGAGTGATAAAAGAATAATGAGTAAATAAAATAACTTGAAAATAATATCTATTTAAAGTCTTATTTTCATATGTTACATGTTTGCATGTCATTCACATTGTAAACTTTAACTTAAACTTAATATATATATATACATATATATCTTTCTAACCTCAGACAATTTTAAACCACTATTTGTTATTTATCAAATAATTAATATTGTATTGACAATATAATATTTTAATAAATAACAATATAATCTATTTTCATTTTATCTTATAACAAATTAAGAACTAGTCGATAATCCATATTTTGCACGACTATAGTTCAATGAATTATAATATTTGTTTTTGAAATAAATAATATATGAATACTATTTTTTAATTTTTTAGTTACTCATTTTATAATTTTTTAATGATTTTTATTTTTATTTATAATTATTTTTATTTATGTAGTTCTACATGACAATTTTAATCACTTATGTGTCAAATAGTTAGTTTGATAAATATCAAAATTTTAATTTAAAATAAACATTATCTAATAAAAAATTACTTGTTTAAAATTAAATATGAGACTATAATTAATTATATATATTGGTTGATTAAATATTTAGTCTTCTTAATTAATAACATTAATAATGTATAAAGTTTTTCATGTAAAAATAATTTAGAAAGTTTGACAATATAAAAATGAGTTGTTCATATTAGTTCTCTTTAAAATTTAATATATAATAATATATTTTAAAATTTTTAAAGACAAAAGATCAATAAAAGAAAAATAGAATTATAATTTTTATTTTCTCTATAAATAATTATATTATTATTAAAATTTATTATATTAATTAAACTATAATTATTTATTATTTTATATAATTTTAAGTCTAATTAGATAATAATTATTATAAAATAATATTGAATTTTTATTCTTATTTATATACTAATTATATTAATTTTAATTATTTAACTAACTAATTAGTTATTTAATAAAAAATATTAAATTTATTTAAATTTTATTATTATAATTAGACTGTATAATGATTTGATTAACAATTAATTTTATTAAAAATTTACATTATAATTCATGTAATGCACAAATTAGCAAACTAGTGTAATTTTATGTTATACTATAGCACTATTTAATTTGCAAAACACTAAATTTAACAAATTCAAGATAAATTTGTTAATAATTGCGAAACTTATTTCTTCAAATCTACTTTCACAACGAGACATTAATATATATATTTATATATATATATAAGATTTGAACAATAGTAACTATAAAACTTTAATAAAAATATCAAATTTCTAATATATTTTTGTCCCGTATTATTTGAGATTAGCACTTTCAATCTTAATAACTCATTTTTTTTCTCCCTCTCTATATATAATTCAAATAATGATTTGTTGGACTAAGTTATTCAAATCTAAGTCAAAACTCTTTTTTGATATTTACAATATAGATTGAAAGGTTCTAATATCTATTTTAAGTGTTATTTGTACATATATTAAAATAGAATCTCATTGGAAGTTGAATTGAAGTGATTAGAAATAAGAAACTCTAAGTGTGAAAATCTGCCTTCGAAATTACCGATCGCGAATTTAAAGTAACAACTGCAAAGTTTAAGATCTATTAGAAAGATCCAACGACTAATTTTTTGAAAGACCAATGGTTTCATGCCATGTGGACTATCCGTTAGACATATTTTGAAAATAGCGACCGTAAATTCAGTATTGACCGCGAATTTCGTCTGACGAATATTTAATGCAAGATATGTTTAGCATAACTTCGAGATTTGAACATAGTTTATTTATAACGTCTCTTTAGTGGTTATTGCCTATAAATACACCACCAAATGGACTTGAATATAAGAGGATAACCATTTGATATGTGTCAAAACTCTTGCTAAGTTAATTATCATCTTTAATTCTTTATTTCTTTATATATAGTTCGATGTGAGTTTTAAATACTTTTTTGGGTTAAGTTTGAGAGTTAGCTCTTGTATATTGTATAGGTTCTAGTGTGATCCTTGAAAACACTTGTGATAGATTTTAGTGTGAGTCTTGAAAACACTTGTGAGAGGTTTTAGTGTGAGTCTTGAAAACACAAGTTGTAAGGTTTGGTGTGAGCCTAAACACTAAGTTAAGTGTTAGCTTGTAAAACATTAGTGATTGAGTGAAATACCCAATTAGTGAATTGGGAAGTATATGTAAGGTTGATTAATACCCGAACTACTATAAAACTTTTATGTTCATTTTTTTCTACCATTTTCTCTAATCTTTCATTTTTGTGAGTTTTCTCTAAATCAAAAGTTCAAATTTCCCATCAATTCAATCCGCCTTCTTGGTGTACCAGGGTAAACATGATTCATGGTAGGGAAGTCAATTTTTTTTTCTATCTTTTTGTTTTTTATTAATTGCTATATTTTTTTTAAACCATAAACAATATATTTGTCAGCAATAATTACACATTAATTAATTACTTCTCTTTTGCATATTCATGACATTTTTTTATTGTGTATGTATATATAATAAACATTCTGCACTTTCAATTAAATTTGATTCATTCATAAAAAAGTTTCAAAGTAAATTTTTTCATTTATGATTATGATAAAATTTTTTATTAATTTAATAAGAATCACTAAAAATAAAAGATTTATACAATATGATATTGATTCAGCCATTATATTTTTCATAAAAAAGAAAGAAAGAAAGAAAGAGCACATCATCATCTAAAAAAACCATACTACAAAATTTGAATATTAAACACCCAATATACAGATGGATACATATTACACACTATACATATAAATACAAAAAAAGTCCGGTAAATACCACGAGGAGAGACACAGACCCCTTGAGGCCTCAACTCATCCGCTTTTCTTTTCTTTATACAACAGTGGAGCAGCAAGCAAGCAAGCAAGAAAGGTCGAGCTAATATTCATTTATTCCTCTTCTTTCACCACCTTCCATTACCAAATCTCTCTTGCTCCCCTCCTCTCTCCAATCCGTCAACCACCACCAACATTAACCTCTTACCACCACCAAAATCAGTATAATTCTTTATTTTTGTAATACTAACCGAACGCAGAGAAAAGAATGCCAGCCCAGAAACGCCCCTACGATGTCCACCAAAAGGACGATGATCCTCCGCAGCAGGACCATCCTAATAACGACCACCATGAACAGCACCCGCTTTTTGATGACGGTGTTGGTGATGGTACGTATGCGTATAAATAAGAGGAAAAGAAAGCGACCCAGTTTGTGCATTTCATTCTGGAATTTGATACGCATAGTTTAAGCCTATAAAGGTCTTATATTTTACTATTGTTTTACAGAATCCGATCGAAGCCCATCTTCCAGCATTAATAACCAAGAGGAAGAGAAAGAAGAGTACGTAATTCTCTACTTTGTTACTACTTAGTTTTTGGTTTCACATTCTTCTCCTCTTCTTCTTCTTATTCTTCTTTTGTGGTTCGATTGCCTCGTCTTATGGATTGTATTGCTATCACTTGATGCGTAAAAGGTGGAGTCTTGATTTGGGATCTACTACTACCTGTTTTTGTTTGCTTATTATTACTCTACTATTTTCCTCTTCTTGCATTTCACGACTATATCATACATGGACATCTCCTTTTCACGACTACATTATAACGTTGATCTTTCAAGCTTTTTTCGAGATGGTTATGGTTGATTTTAGCTTGTTTAGTTGATGGGTACTCTTTTCTTCGTTTAATGATGGCGGATATTATCAGTCGTTTTGGCTTGAATTGGTGTATGCGTGCATGACGGTTGTTTTTTTCTAGTTATGATGTGTGATTGCCTGGTTGGTTTGTTTATGCTGGTGAAATTTGTATCTGAATGCTGTATAGAAATCATATAGCTGCATGATTTCTGGATGATTATAATTTGCTTCTTATTCTGCGGGGAGCATAAAGTCATGAACTACTCGTTGATGAATTTTTAACTGCAATTTGGTTTAACTGGTGGGTTCATAATTGCAGACCAGCTGTCAGATTCTTGATTTTGGTCAACTTATGTGATACAAAGTCATTAAAAATGGAGGGGTATTAATTAATGTTCTCATTGCTGGCAGGCTAATTGTGTTCCCTTTTTGTGTAATTGAGGGTCAATCACAGTGCTTTTGTTTCTATTCATGGGTTTGATGCATTTCATTGAGTTTTTATGTTGCTAATTTCCATCAGAACGCCATTCTGTTGGTGCTGGCAATTTCTCTTTGAAGCCTATTGTTAGTTAGTTTTTTATATATGGTAATTGTATTGTTCTTTGTTTTTTTTTTTTTAAAAAATTTCTTGGATCACAATATATGTATTCTCCAAGAAACTCTTCACATATTGTCTAATAATAATCGGAATTATGTAATACATTCGTGATCCCAAATGCAAACATTTTTTTTTTTTTGTAATTTTACAAATCTGTTTTAACTGAACTGTTGAAAAATTTTCATCACACTATGCCATAATGTTTTAATTCAGATTGGAGGATATAGTGGTTCAGCATGTGATAAACTATAATATCTGAATATTTGGTCTTGACATTCTAGAGCTAGACCGGCATGTAGTGTCATGCTTTTAGACTTTAGTGCTTTGTGTCACTAATTTAAGGCATTAACCCAAATAATGAAATTCAAAGGGCAATGTGTCAATACATGCTATGCTATGTAAAATAAGAGTATGAATATAGATCAGCAGAAGTTTTGTTATATTATGCATCATCAAACTGCTGTTGCTGAATCTTCAATTGACTCGTGGGTGTCCATACTTCTGGAAAATATTTGAAATAATGCTTTGTTTTTGCTTAAAACAAATGTTCTGCTTTGAATTTGTTGGTAGGGAATTTCAGACTCCGCTCAATCTATTGGATTCTTTTATCTCAACAACTTTGTCGATCACTGATAACATCATATTCCTCAATGCTTTGAATACAATGGAAACTACATCTTTAAATTTTTTTGGAGAAGATTAAAGGATATGCCATGTGGACATACTTTGATTCGAGCACTATGTATGACAAAATCTCTTGAAAGGGTCAAATTGGTTTCTAGAAAACAGTTTCCAGTTTCCAATCCTCCAAGAATGGGTGAATTTTTCATTTTTCATGTCTTTCAGAAGCTCCATATCTGGGGTTGTAGTTTTTAACACGTTTAAATGACTGATTGAGTTTAACTTTTTGGGTAGCATTTCCCTTGAATCTTATAAAATTCTATGAACCTGCATTATGCTTGCTATATGATTGAGTTCCAATTCCCATGTGAACATAATGCTCTTTAGCATAAAGAAATACTTTAGAAATGCTCCTTTAACATTTTCTGGTTGGCCTTTTATATAAATATTTCTGAAAGCTTCTGCATGTTTTTCAGCATTCTGCTTATCACATTTTGTGATAATTCTGGTCTATTTAGAAATTAGCAATCAAGCTTTCCTTTTTTTCTTTGATTTTCCTCATTTTTGGTTGATGCAATGCAAAGTACTAACAATATTTTGCTGATATATGCATTCTCAGTTGGTTTCATGCATTGTCTTCTCGTCACATTGTCCCACAGATGATGCATTCAATTGTTTACTTTATCTGTAAGTTGGCATATTGATATGATGCAAAAGTAGGTTTAGTGTGACTTCAAGCATTTGAAAGGTTGCTCATTTTATTTTGAGAATATATACTTGTACATGTGAATGGATAAGGAAGTTTAGGCATTCTAGTACTCAACGATTGATCTGGAACAATGTAATATGCAGGCAGCTGACATCTTTTTTGTTATTGCTTTTTTGCAGATATGTTGTAGTAAAGTTGTCTGAAATACGTAAGGAAGTACAGTGTCCAATCTGTCTAGGTATGGATTTTCGCTTGTTGTCTTTACTTTTAGGTACCAATAGATCCCAAATTGCATTTGCTAATTGGGAAAGCCTAAATGGTTTTCTTATGATTGCAGCATGGAACTACTATTTATAAGACCTCCAGTTTGAGATTATTTCTGTACATGAGTTCATGGAAATTTGCTTTCAGTTTGTCACAGCCCCTCTAGGCTGAAATGTAATGCATGAGTACATGATTTATAAGAAACTAAATGCTGTAAATATTTATATCATTTGAAAGCATTTTTTGAATGTCTTAAGGATCAACTATATAATAGAAAATAGCCCTTAAATGAATATCATTGCTTCTGCTATTATGTTTCTCTAAATGCCATTGCAATGATGAGCAAATGTGCCCTGTTGTTGTTCTCTTATCTTTTGCTGGAGTCTTAGATCTGATTATATCTTTGAGGATTAGAACAATTTCCTTATTGAATTGTTTCTAAGCCATGATTCATATCCCCTTTGGCAAATATTCTTTTATAAGAAATTACTATATTCTATTTCACTTGTATCATGTGTGTATATGTGTGTGCGCGCCTGTACACATGTTTATGTTTTGCATGGGCTCAAAATGGAAATTTTTTTTTTGAGGGGGGGCTATAGAGTTTTTGTTAATTTGAGATGTACTATCTTTCCTCCATTCATTGATTTTATTCATTGCTACTTTATTTCTATAGTAATGAATATTTGATCCACTTGTTATCTAACTGCTTTAAGATTTTGCATGTGCAATAATTTTTGCTTGGCTTTGCTGAAAGCTATTCCACTCATGTGACGATCTACGGTGGACTTTTAGTTATAATCTATATAGGCATAGAAAAAGAGAGAAAAGGGATGGAGAGTGGAGAGATCAAGGACCAGATGTCTGCTTCTGATATATCACTATAATCTCACACCTACAGCTTTAGAATAAACATCTATTCCCAAAAAATTAATCTCTTCATAACTTGTTTATTTATTTTGCATTATGACCTAACTAGAGGTTCAGAGCTTATAGCCATTGTCCTTTCTTTTCATTAATAAAAATCAATTTAATCCTTTGTATCCCTAGGGATCATTAGGAAAACAAGGACAGTGATGGAATGCTTGCATCGCTTTTGCAGAGAATGCATAGACAAATCTATGCGGCTTGGGTAAGTGTTCAACCTATCTTCATTTCTTCCTGAATCAACTAGGTGTATCTTTTCATGTATGGTTTTCTTAACATTTGTTTTTTCAAACATGGATATTGAAAATGTATGCTGAAATTCACTACAGGAACAATGAGTGTCCTGCTTGCCGCACCCATTGTGCTAGTCGTCGTTCTTTAAGAGATGACCCAAATTACGATGCTCTAATTGCTGCCTTGTATCCAGATATTGACAAATATGAGGAAGAGGTATAGTTTTACATAAATGTTCCATCTTAAGGTGGGATCTGATATTCTGCATCAAAAAGAACAAGCATTAATATTGCATATGTGTTTTAGGAATTGGCTTTTCATGAAGAGGAGAGGGCTCGCAATAAGCAGGTGACTTATTAAATTTTGACTGCAAGTCTTTTGAATTGCAGATTTTTACGCATTTAATTTGGGAGTCCATGTTGGGTTGGTTATTCAACTGAGGAAAGCAATTAAAGAAAAGACTAAATATGTCTTTATTTATATGTGGATCCATAAGTTCTACTTTTCTGTGTTTATCCATTGAGACAATCTTTAGACAAGGCTTTTAAAGGGATAACAACATAAGAATACCAATTTTTTATCACACATTGTTAGGACTTGCTTGCAATTCCTTTACTGCAAATTTGTGCAGATTTCTTTTTTTCATTCCAAACTTCTTGAAGGTGTAATCTTTAAGTGCTTTGGACAGATCCAAGCTTCCATTGCCCAGACTTTTCGCCGGCAAGCTGAAGCTCTTAGTAGGAAAAGGACAACAGCCAAAGGCACGGTACCTGCATTTTCAAGGAGAACACAAGGCCGCTATCGAGATGCCCACTCGAGAGGAAGGAGAAATTATAGAGCAATTGATATTCATGGGTCTGATGAAAATGAGGATGCAAATGGTGATGGAAGCAAAGATTCATCATCTGCTGAGGAGCACAGTGCAGAAGTTAAACCAAAAAGATGCAAGAGATGGGGAGGTGCTTGGTCAGCAGCCGCTAATGCAGATGGAGGTGGTGATGAAAATGATTCAGAAGTGAATAGAGAATCGATGGGGTCTTCAGCTGGGCTTGTTGGCCCGTCAGAAAGGCTTGCTTGGGGCAGAGGTGGTATGCGGAGTCACACGAGATATGGCAGTGCAAGTGGCAGCAATGGAAAGAATGCTCGGCACAGTCGTATCTCTAAGTTGGCAGATCATCTTCGAAAGTTGGAGGAAAAGGATAATGAGGTAAAGTAGATTTATTGCTTGTGATTCTGCAGACCCAATAATAATGACTTTTGGATGTTTCACACTGAGTTCAAAATGTCTGAAAATGAGCCCTGCACACTATCCTATGATCATTGTGTTTGTGGAGTATTATTTGCATTTGGGGTCTCCTTAAATGCTCTAAAATGATTGATATCCCAAATGATGTAATTTCAGTTGGATATTCACATCATGCTGGTTTCTTTTGATGAACAAAGAATACCCAGTTTGCAGCGGCCATACCTCTGCTGCAGGCCAACTTTGTCAGTCAAACACCTGTGTCAGGTGATTCTTCTTCCACCTTGAACTTATTAATGATGCTTCATTTTATGTGGTAACTTGCGTTGATACTAAGTTGGTACCAATCCTCTTCCATTGCAGTATGTTGCTCAGCAAGCTGCTCTGCAAGCAGATGAGGTTGAAATATGCCTGGTGAAAGAGTTGAATTCCAGACTTAATCCGTCAACCTCCATGAATATATCAATGTATAAAACGAGTATTGATCCATGCAAAGATAAATTGCAAGTTTTAGAAGAGCAAGAAACCCTAGCAGGAGTTAAAACTTACAATTCCACTCAAGGGCATCTGGTAAGATTTTGTCATTTCAGCTTAAATCTACATTCTTGTAGATGAGTGCATATAAATATCTTTTTTGCTTGTGTCAGCTTCTAGCATATCAGAAAAAGCTTTTGAAGTCCAACTAGTGACAGCATTGCCCGCCAACTTGTCATCAATACCGAATTTTTTAGTCCTGTTTTTACAGGAAACGGAAGTATAGGTGTGTTTTTACAGGAAATGGAAGTGCAGGTATAAATATTATACTCACAGTAGGAACCCAATCAAGTTCTCTATATAGTATTTTTTGTTGCTTTACTAATTACTAATTACTACACGAAAGATGGTTGTTGGCTTTCAAGTTTTTTACCACTTTACTGCAAACATTTGCAATTATCCATTAGTATGTGATATTGTGATTAGATCCCATAGATGGTGCAATCTCTGTTCTAATCGCACTCCCATTCCATGACGCACCGTTTTATGAACGAAAGTTAGCTTAGTTTGAGATGAAAAATATTATCTACATAGTATTTTTTTTTTTTAATGTATGATTGCTGTAGCTTTTTGTAAATTACCATATTCGATGCGTCTTTTCTTTATCTTGCCATGAGGGCAAAGCTTGGCTTATTTGAGGTGTTCATGATTCATATTAATGAATTGATATGCTGACGAACTTGCTTTTTTAGGTCTTAGGATAAGGTGGTGGACCAAACTCTTCGTTAGTTCTGATATTTATCTTTGATGATTTAGAGTCCAAAGTCTATTAGTCATATAATAATAAATATGTTAAATTAACATTAATTATTATTTTAAGCAATTGTGGAGTATGTTCATAGGAAAGTATTCCATCGTTTGATTTATTTGATTCAATTTTTATTAAATATATATTTTAACATGAAATCAAATTAAAATTATCTAAAAAATGAATAAATTATAATAAATAAATCAAAATTATATACTTACAAATGACTAGTTCGATTTATGAATATATATTTTGATTTAATTTTTTAATAAATTCAGTTTATCTAATTTTTTATATTGTAAGTTAAATAGCAAATATAAAATAAAATTTTTTACAAATTAAATCGAATTATAATAAATGAAAAAAATCAAATAAGATTAAATCAACCAAATAATTCGATTTCCGTCTATGCTCACCTTAAGTATGTCCCATATAGATGAAGCACCAATCATACTAAATTTTTTTAGCCTATAAACAAAAAAAAATTAAATCTCTTTATTCTTTTCATAATATACTCATAAAAAATAATATATAAATATAATTTAAAATTATTAAATTTATATTAGTATTATTAATGATTGATATTAAAATTCACTTCAAATAATGACATAAACTATATATAGCATCTATAAGAACAATCATCATTATCCTCATGAAGTTCATATCATTTTACAAAATTAATTAATTTTAAATCATATCTACCATTTTAGTAATATATATTATTTTATAAAATTAAAGTGATCAGAAATTAAAAATAAATTTGTTTGTCAACAAATCATTTTTCCTCAAAAACTTGATATCTATGTGTTTTTTTTAGAAAAAGAAAACAGTGATGTCAAAATTGAAAATCGTTTGAATTTTTGTTCTTTAGTTCATTTGTTGTGTGAAAAAATGGAGGAAACTGAACTGTTAGAAAAAGTAGATAATCCATCGGCCTCTGATAATTCTTAAAAATCGAAAGTATCATTTACCTTACCCAACTTCTTTCATGAACACAGCACATTGCTTATTAACCCACTTCTTATTTTTCGTCTTGGTAATGGTGTTAAAAAAGTCTCCATCCTCAACACAGAACCACCACCATCTTCACTCCTTAAACCATTCGATCCAATTGATTTTTTTTTGTAATTTCTAGATTAATCCCACCGGTCTTGACTTGACTGCTACACTGCAGCCGCACATGGTTCTTCTCCACCATTTCCTTATCCGTTATCCATCACAAGAGGCTCCACTTTCTGTCCTATCTAGAAACGGCAATGAATATTAAAATGAATTTAGCACTAATTTTAAAATGGACGTCCTATATCAATCAATTAATGGACCTCTCTATTACCATCAACAATTTGATTAATTATTTCCGTCCACCAAGGTAGCCCTTGGGCTTAGAGACGGAATTAATAAAGAATCATCATCTTGGATAAGCTCTAGATAATAAGATAACACCAAATAAATCAGATGGATACTTACCTATGAACTACTACCAATAACATAATAAGATGATACCCATCTTGGATAAGCACTATAAAATAAGTTATTATTATTGAGTGGTAAAAAAAAAAGAAAGGTACAAATGCAACTTAATTTATTTAATAACACAAGTAGGTTCATCACCACCGTCCACGGCAGATCTCCAGTTACAAAGATCACCAAAACCGTGATACTAACACTCCACACCTTCATTAGGCTTGGCATTTTACTCGCAAAAGCTAAAAATACTTTGATTAAAATTCTCAGGTCGCAGCCACACTAGCTAGTACTCATAACAACAATAAAACGACAAGTGGACAGAGACACAAACGACAGTAGTATTGGCATCGCACCCCCTACTTCGCTGCCACCTCAGCGATGCTTGCTCCTAGTTTCTCCACTGTAAAGCCTGCAATGATCGCATACAACCCATGTCATTTTAGCGCGATTGAGATCAACCCATAATAATAAGCAATCAAAAGCAAAACTCAAAAAAGTCGACCTAAAAATAAGCAGAATCAAGCCATCCGATGAAAAGAGTAATTCGATCAAACGGCTACAGTCCACTTAAGCACAAAACTAGTATAAAATAATACCCTATATATCATGTACACTTTGCATGCAATGCAAAAAGATGATAATGATGAAGATCTATTCCCACGCGCCAGTATAACACGTAAATTAAGTTTCTCGAGGTATATATAGAACCAACAACCAAGAAAGATCTTTTTTCATCACCTTGTGTTTGCTTGCCAAGAAAAAGCGAGAGGAAAAAAAAAAAAAAAGAAAAGAAAATTTTACCAATCATATACAGTAGGAGAGTTGGGCTGTGGCTTGTCGAAGAGCTGAGTGCCAAGACCCTTTGTAGCAAGATTGCTACCAGGGTGGAAAACGCTCCTCCACACGTTGTCCTTGCGAACCGAAGCCGGAGTTGTAGGTGTCATCGGTGCTGTTGGTGTCCCTGGACTCGCCGGCATGGACAGTGACCTCTGAAACTTGCTCGACTCTCCTTCCCCTTCCACACCTTCAAAATTAATTATCGAGATTCAAGAATCACCATCTCAAGATCACTAATTCTTTAAAGAATTAGTGATGCAAGATTCAAGCAAGAATTCACGCAAAAAACATATATACCTACGGTCAAGGGTTTGGTGCTGATCTTTCTGAGCTTGCCAAGGCCGCGGTCGGGCTGAGGGCCAGCAACAACGTCGTCCCACAACTTGTCTAGCAACATCTTTTCCTGTCTCTTTCTTTTTTCCCTTTTATTAGCTCGCTGATCAGTGAGGGCTTTTTAGCGTGAAGCTGGATGAGATATATAGGGGAGATGGTGGGGCCTAATTTTCAAATGAGTGTAAAAAAAAAAAAAAAGAGAAATATAATAAATAAAAAAATATTTATTAAAATATGATAAATTTAAAAATATTTAGCGAATAGAAATAATCAACGTCGATCCTCCGTCAGTTAAATTGAAATTGGTAGATATTATTGCATATAAACGCTGGTTGTTTTCTTTTTTTTTTTAATTTTTTTATTCATCTGCTAGTATCTGGCGGATGAATGTGCTACTGCTAAGCAGAACACTGCTCAGTAGAAATAAAAAAATATTAAAATATTTATATTATAATATTTAATATAATTTAATTATAATATTTATTTTATTATATTTTATATTATTATATTCTAAAGAAAAAAATATAATAAAATTATTATATATTATAAAATATTATTATATTTATTATAATATTTTAAAATATTATAAAAATAAAATATTAAAATATTTTAAAATAAAGTATATAAAAAGAAGAAAATATATAAATTTATTTAAATTTTTATTTTTTAATTATTCCACCTACTATTATAAGAGACGAATAAATATTTTTCAAAAAAAGTTTAGTACATCAATGAAATATTATTGAAAACAATAATGAATAGAATTATGAAATCATATTTTATAATAAATATTAATATTTTAATTATTTATTTTTTAAAATTACATAATAAATATTTAAATATCATAATTTTAATATTATAAAATATTAATATTTTAAAAAACATAAAAAATCAAAATTTTTTATTCCGTCCGCTAGTTAAACTAGCGGACAGAATAAAAAATTTAAATCATCATTCTCGTGTTAGTCTACTAATTTAATCGACGGACGAACAAGTACAGTAACATCCACTATTTTAACTGTCGTACGAATATTAATCATCCCTTTCAATAATATTTCATTGATGTACTCAATTTTTTTAAAAATATTTGTCTGCCACTTAAAATAGTGGACGGAACAATTTGAGCATAAAAAATATTATCTCGTTCGCCAGTTAAATTACAGGTCAGAATAATAAAAAATTCATCCGTCCACCAATTTAAGCTAACAAACTAATTATATACGTGAATGTTACGTTTGTGCATATAAAATTATTTTTGTATGAACTAATTTTCTAACAAAAAATATGTCCGACACTTGTATTGATGAACATAAAATTAGTTTCATAATTCTATTCATTATTGCTTTCAATAATATTTCATTGATGTATTCAACTTTTTTTGAAAAATATTTGTTGGTCTCTTATAATAGCAGGTGGAGAAAAATTTAACTGAATTTATATATTTTCTTCTTTTTTATACTTTATTTTAAAATATTTTAATAATTTATTTTTATAAAATGTTATTATTATATAATATTTTAGAATATTATAATAATAAATAATAATATTTTTATAATATTCTTTTTTTATAATATAAAAATATTATAATTAAATTATATTAAATATTATAATATAATATTATAATATTTTTTTATCTCTACTGCATCAGTGTTTTGTTCAGTAGAGATAACAACTACTGCCAAACAGAGATTCTACTTGCAGCGAATTGCTGTAATAAGTAACATATTTGTCCATTAGTATAACTGGTGGATGAATAATATAAAAATTTTTTAAAAAATAATTGACATTTGTACACAGTAATGTACGCCAGTTTAATTGACGGACGATTGACATTAACTACTTATATTTATTAAATACTTTTAAATTTACTCTATTTGTATAAATTTTTTATTTATTATATTTCTGTAATTTTTTTACACTCGTTTGAAAATTAGCCCTAGATGGTGGTGTGATGATGTGTCAAATATCGATTGTTGGTGAAGAAATATCCAGACTAGATTTTGTCTACTTCCAAGCCCGATTTGTACGGGTAAAAGAGGTTGATGAATTGAGATGGAGGGTGGATATCCGAAAGATGGTGAGTGGGCTGATAGATAAGAATGAAGAGTAAGAGTGTTTGGAAAATTACGTAGTGAGGAAAAAAAAAAAAAGAAAACAATATATTTAATTTTTTTATTAATTTTTTTATGTTTAAATAGAAGAGAAAATAATAATTTTATTTTTTTATTTGAAAATTTAAATATAAAAAAATTTATTTCATATATTTCTTATTTTACTTTTTATTAAAAAATAAAATTATTAAAATAAATTAAAAAACAAAAAATTATGAACACAATTATAATTTTATAAAAAAAATATTTATTCTCTTAAATAAAAAATAAAATAATATTTATTTTTTCTCTCTTTTATTTTTTTATAAAAAAATATTTTTTCTCTTTTATTTTTCATTCTTATTTTACTTTTCTCTTTATTTTTCTTGTTGCAAAACACATGGTAAGTAAAAGTGGAGCACCGATATATAATATCTACTCGTAAAGTTGATGGGACAACTTTGGCGGTTTGCTTGACAAGTGCAATTGTTTGTCCTATTGTTGGGTTTATGGACAAGGAAGATAATGGGCTTTGATGGCGAAACGTGGAGTGGGGGCTACTGATCTATTCTTTTTGGTCACGGAGATTTTGATTCTGGGAGTGCTGCGTATTGGTGAAGTGATTAACTTATTAATTTGCCTGATTTAGCTTTAGCTTTATTTGATGACCTTTGTGATGATTCTACGCGTATATTCTAAGAGTGATTGATTCTGTGAGGAGCTGAGATGTAATGTAATTAACTATTAATTCTTTTATTTGACCACCAGGCTTTTGTGGTGATGGAGGGTGCGGGAGATATATTTCTATTTTTGATCTCTAGAACAGCAAAATGATATGAAGACATGATTCTTTTTCATTAATTTAACAAAGCTTCGTTAGGATAACCTCTGTATGGAATCAGAAAGTGAATTTGTTCTCTCTGTTCTTGGAAGATAGGATCCAAAGAGCCCTTTTTTTTACCAAAAAAAAAATAAAATTATACAATTGGAGAAACGTATATCAACAATTTTGCTTAGGCTAGGCTGAAAATCATGACTTTATGTATAATTAGGCTAAAAAGATTATGGGTAGTGATGACGAGTTTCTGAGTTTCTATGATGTTATGGTTGTAGATTGAAGTCAATTATTGTACAACATGAATGTGATCCCATTTTGTATAATGCTTACTCCCTTTTATATTAAGTCCTACAGTAACTATCCTATAAACATAGCTTATAAAACCAAGATTCTGATCCTCTTTGACTATTACTATCAAGATCTACCGTTACAATTCTCTTATGATAAGGTAATTGTTGATAGTCGGTTGTCTTGGAACTAGCATTATTGTTCGAACGCCTTTCGAGTTCACTGGCCATGACCCATCTTTTCGCCTTTTGTCCAGTCCTTGCTCGGCCATCGCCTTTTCTCTAGCGACCTTACCTTACCCGTCTAGTCTTTGTATGACTATCAACTTGTCCCCGAGTATCTCGCGATGTTCGTCCTGTATTAGCAGGGTTATCAAGTAGGTCATAAGATTATAGAAAATGAACATTAAGCTATCTTGGTAGGAGGTGCTGATTTCATACTTTCATCTCTGGAACAAGTTCAGGGAAAATTGATACTCTCAATGCTCAAAAAAGCTTCGATTTTTTGAGTTCCAAACTAGCAGTACCAATTTTTTAAGAACACTTCTTCTGGGTACATTAAGCAATAAAAAAAAATTAACCAAAAGGAAAAAAGAAAAAGAAAACACTTTGTGAGAAGAAAAAAAAAAAGTAACTAAAATTTTAAATTAAGACTGTTATGAGCTATCGAGTAATGCGGTTTATACCTGATTATATGCATAATTGAAATAATAATAAATAAATAAATAAAAATTGACCATAAAGTCATAGTATAATTTCAAATATTTGAGAATCCTGACGAGGTGTTCTCTATCCTCTCAAGAACATGGCAATGCGGCAGATAATTAGGCCACTAAACGTGAGACAGGGTAGGAAGCTGTTGAGAATGATAGATTTAACCCATGATCATTCTATAACAAGCCGTCTCCTTTGGAATTTCCATAAATTCCAGTCGCCAACTGGCATTTTGCTTTCTTGGGTCATCAATGATAATGACCAATACTAACATGCTCCTAAACCACTCCTGTTAACAAAATTATTACAAATAATTGCAAGTTTTTTTTTAATATAGAAATTCGTTTTACATGCTTAAGATTTATAAAAAACTGTACATGTATTATATTAATAGTTATATTTCTCAGTAAAAAAGAAAAAGAAAATTGTTAAAATCTTATGTATAAATTTTGCATGTGATAACACATGAAAGGCTAAAATCACTAAGTATATGATGCACCATCAACCTTAATATCCCCAACACTTTCTCATCACTATTCTTTTGGTCAGCTTTTCTCAGTACTTTGAGATAATGTGGGACGAACGTCCTTAAAATATCCGCAATTTTCCACGGCACTTTAGGTCATAAATCGTTCTGCCAACTTGAGTATCATTGCGAACAGTTTGCGTCTTGAACCATTGCACTAGATCAACAAGTAACCATCCTCATCGAGCAATACTCATTTATTGCACCATTTATAATTGATCACGTGCAACCAATCATAACATTTCTTTTAATTTTCATTTTTTGGTGGAAAGGATTGCTTAATCTTACTAAGTACAATTTGCTGATAATGATTAAAAGAAGTCTCGCACAAAGGGAACGAGGATGCTCTACCTTTCACATGGCAACATATTTGTCATTCCATGGCAAATTCATATTTTGAAAAAATTATTTTCATAATTTTCTCATTTAAAAGTTTATATTTAAAAAAATTTAATTTAATAAGAGAATTTATTTAATTAAAAAATTTAGATAAAATTATTTTATAACTTAAATTAACACTATACTTAATAAAGATATTTAAAAAAAAAATAATTTCATTTATTATAGATTTATTTCAAATAATTGAATTTTATCACTGAAGGGAGAAAATGTTATTAATAAAATTATTTTATTCCCTCTTTTGCATGTTTCAAATAAAACTAAAAGATATCCCGCAAAAAAAAAAACGAACAAGGAATCCAAGAAGTATTATCATGTTTTCCCCTTCATTGGACAAAATGTCAATTGTAGATTAAATAAAAGCATGCATATTTTAGTTCTGCATGTATTTCGAACAAAAAAAATTGAAATGACAACAAACCAAGAAAAAACAATCAGAAAATAACAGACGCGACTACAACCATGATCCAGTTATGCCTTCGTTTACATACAAAAGCTGCAGGTCCTACCAGCCAAATTCGCAGCAAAATGGCAACTCACCAACAAAACAGGATTTCAATGGATGTTGCTGCTGATAGCAATTTGTGCGAATCACTCCCCTTTGCTGGCCTCTTATCTATTCAAGATCTGCAATCAGAGTCTCCTTCCACAGATAGCGCCATCCAAATAAAGAAGCAAGACCAAGAGTTCTGAGTTTAGTCATAAAATATTAGACTCAGTTGCTCATGATTCAAATGAAATTGCCGAATTGATATTTCAATCTCCAGCAGACAGCTACCACTACAAGCTTTTCTGTGTCAATCCAAGCAAGTGAACCATAAGCCAAGTGCTCATGGCGACAGCAAGAGATTGATTGATGGTGGCAACAATAAGAACACTGAAAATTTTAGATAACTTAAATCATAACAAGAGAAGCCCAGCGAAAAGGGAGCATACGGCTCCAAATCAGTCATTCAGCTGGAAATTATTTCTGTCATTTGTCTCTCCATGCAGGGAATGCCATGCTCAGACCAAGTATTAAAGCACATACTTTGCCAAAAGAAAGAGTCAACTTATATTAGATCAAGGGTCCATCTTCCAGTTTTAAAACTTGATATTGTTCATTTGTCTAATTGAGATGAATGGTTTCATGATACAAGCTTTAACTTATCTCAGGCAATAATATTGAGCATAATTGAATAGAGTTCCATACCTGCTTTTCTTTATCACACTGGCTGAAGCACCACTAGGAGCATAGTGACAACCCCACCCTCCAACATTGAAATGAACAAAAATCCCTAAATCAGTTAAAAGAACAGGGAGTAACAAATCACTCAAAGTGCCAAATGATTCTGCATCTCGATTTCCCTCATTTTCACATTAGTTTCCAGTGTTCGAATGTATCAACCTGGCTGTCAAAACTGCATATTTAGGCACACCCTCAAGCTCCATATATCTTTAATAAAGCACTTATCCTTAGAAGGGGCCTAGGAAGTACAACGAAAAAGTGGTAGGAATAAGGAATCACCTAAAGTTAAATTGAACGAGTAATGGCTTGACTTTTGTCCTTGGATAATTGCATCATGAAGTAGATCTCCTCTCATTCCACATGTTGTCTTGCATTTCTTCCTCCTTTTCCCTTTTACAACGAAAAAGTGGTAGGAATAAGGAATTACCTAAAGTTAAATTGAACGAGTAATGACTAGACTTTTGTCCTTGGATGATTGCATCATCAAGTAGATCTCCTCTCATTCCACATGTTGTCTTGCATTTCTTCCTCCTTTTCCCTTTTGGACAACTAATCAGTGCCAAGGGATGCAGCAATCCTAATACTCACCTAACATATCTTAAAAAGTAGAACCTAGTTTGATTGTATAAGGGGCAGATTTGAAAAAAGGCAAGGACCTACACAGCGATTGGAACGGTTGGGGAAGAATACCTGAACCCATCAAAGATTGGATTTGAGAATGGAATAGGAATCAGATTCTGAAACCTATATGAATCCCTCAACAAAACTTCAGAAAACTACGATTTGTTGTATAATTGTTCCAGTTTCATTAAATATACCTGCCGCCATTCTTTATGTTTCTTTCTTTAGTCAATGATTTCTTCCCACAAACTACCCACTGAAACTGAAAAACCAGTGCCATTTTGCCAATACTCTTACGTGATATGCTGTATTGTATGTCCACTATCAATGTCTCTCTCCCCTACATCATAGATGTGACATCTGAGATTTTCTAAACCCAAAATGGGTGGGATGAGATGGTTTAAGAATTTCTTGAGTTAAATGGACCAATTTAGGGTGTGGAGGCAGGGGGGAGGTCAGTCCTAATCTCTTATGGTTGAGACTCTGGTCTCTCTCCTAGGATTGGGTTCTGAACTATAATAGTGCAAGCCACATACAATAATACTATAGTTGAAAGATGCAACAAAACTTCTTAAAACTTTCCATAAAAAAAAAATCATTAAGTTACCAAGGGAAAGGAATCGACCGCATTTTCATTAAAGAAAGAGATGCCATAAGCAAAATAAGGCGATTAAGTACCTCCGTAAATATCTCCACCTGTTTGACAGTGTTGTAGAGAAGCAACATGCACTAACCATCCATAAAAACAGGTATCTGAAAACCACAAGAAAACATGAAAAACTAGCATTTATATAAAGCTAGAAAAAAGTTAAAACACTCAGCATCAAAATATGCTAGCAGAAATATTGCAAAGGAATTTTTACTTAAGCTGAAAAGTTAAAAAGGCCATAGACTTCCACTGTCACTCAGAAACACAAAGCAAATACTGTTGAACAACAATGGTCATGCTATTGCCTTCTAGGAACCAAGTTCGCAAGTATTTGCACCTCATAAACTTTTTGTAATAAGGCATTCAAGTCAAACCTTAAGCACATCAAATTATTATGTTACTGTTCCACATCCATATGAAAGAACAGAGATTCCAATGCAACAAAAGGGCCTGAGAAAAACTTAAACGCAAAACAGACAGGGAAAACAGGGATGGTTACAAGAACAGTTAGGATAGGCTTTTCAAAGCTAGCTATATCTGACATGAAGATTTATAAGTAGTTTTTTTTGTCTTCTATCCAAACATAACTTCTATGTTCTCTTCTAAAAAGATGAGATAAGAGGAACAAAAATCGCCAACAGAGAAAAAAAATCTGCAAAAGAATTCATGACATTCCACTTAAATCTCAGTTTTACATTCAATACACCTCAAATGTTTGGTTGCGATTTTAAATTACCATAATGTACAGGCAACTGTACAAAAGAAAAAAACAAGAAAGAGACTTGGCCAGGCATGTCAGGGTTTTCCATACTTTGTACAATATCCCTGCAAATGAAAAGAAACAACCATCAAATGCCAACCACAAGCCACTTTCAAAATCTAATATTTATGTCTTCTCCAAGTACAGATTATCTTCTAAAATTATGACACTCACCTCAACAAGCTTCATGATTTTAGGCTGGGACGAAGAAAGATATTGCTTAATTGATTCTGTCGTAGTAGGAATTTGATGAGACTGCAACGTGCTAAGAACTTTCTCAACTGCTTTTTTAACTATTGCGTTATGTGCATCCTTGCTGAGATGACCCTCAAGCCAGGTTGGTTTCACCAACTCTTTAATAAAGTCAACAAGAGCAGCACGAAAATGTCTCAGAACTCTTGATTTTCCAGCTGTCCTTTGATCAACCTCCATTTGATTTTGAATTTTTTTTCTATCTCTGTCTACCTTGCCCTTTTTACGTGTTGGCCTGTCATTTTGATGCCTAGAATCATGATCCACATTAATTTTGATTGCATGTGGATTATCTTTGAGATGACTAGTGCTGGAAGCATTTTCTTCCTGGGGCATGGTCTCCTTTTCCCCATCAATCGCAAAAGTTTCGCCGATCACTATCCCTGTAGCAAAGGCATCTTTTCCAAGTGTATAGCAATTCTTGTCGAACACATTTTCACATAACCTACTATGCAAAGATATAGTACTTCTGTAATCATTAAGTTCTGAGCCAGGAGTTCGACTCAATGAGTTTCCATTTGCTGGTTGATGAGAAGTTTCAAAGCTGGATGTCCCCTGATTAATGAAAGAAAATTTAAAGGGAAGTCTGTATACTGTACTGGGCAAATCAATGCTATCGCGAAGAGGGTCATATTGGCTTCTCGGAGATGATGCCATTGTATGAGTGATAAAAAAAGATGGTCGAAAAGGTATAGATGGTTCCCAATTATTTGAGGAAATTTTTGCTTTATGTTCTGCATAGAGCAATGGATCCCCAGATAAACTAGTTAGAGGACAATTTTCTCGCTCTGAACCAGAGAGAGGGGAAGTGTTTTGCAGTAACGAAGATGATCTAGAAGAACGATAATCTCTATCATTGTCCTTCTGAGAACCAAGAGGACTTGAGGAACTAAAAGAACACGATTGTCCTGTCCAAGCTGAGATCTGGTGAGATGGTAACATACTACAATCTGAAAGAGAACCATCCAAACTTGAAGAATACACATATTGGCCTCTAATATATGCTATATTGTTCAGATTGCTCAAAACGGAAGAGGTATTTCCACCATGGTAATTGACTGATTTTACAGCCACACCATTAGAAGAAGTTCCATCCTCAGGAAGCAAGCTGCTCTGGAATGACGGCGACCTACTCCTATTAGCTGGACAGGTATAGCTTCCATGATTAGCAGCGGGCCAATTTCGTTTCAGATTCTCTGTCCCTATATTGTTTAAGGAAGAAGAAATCCCAAGATCATCTTTTGATAAAGGAAACTCCTGGGTGTCAGGGTGCACACCTCGAAATAAGTTCTCTCTCTTAAGCAATGGCAACTTTGGTTGTTCCATGATGTTTCTCAAACCTGATGCAGGAAAAGATGCGAGGTTTGTGTCATAAGCATCATAACAGAACGAAGGTTCCTCAAATTTACACCACAAGGGATAATATATACCTTCATCAAAGTGGTCTCCTTTTGAGAAATTGGGAGCAGCTGCATCTCCCTCAAGTTGTTCTTTAGCATTGTCTGCTTCATTGTTTATATGAAGAAACCTACATGAACTCCCTCTAATGCACCACCCTTTGGCAAAAAAGTCGCACATAACTGCTGGCCGTTTATTCCGACCCTTGAACTCAGAAGGGGATAGACTTCGAGTCCTAGTCTCTGAATTAATCAATCTGGAAAACCTAATGGTGAGCCGGAAGTAGGAATTGGAGTAGTACTTCAAGAAAAGCGGAAAACTTATGATGAAAAAGAGAGAAATTGGGCAGTGAAAGCCAATAGGACTCGTGGTACAAAAGCAAAAAAAAAAAAAAAAGGGAACATATTAAGCCAGTACCACTGACCTTGACACTGTTTGCTCTTTATCAGCATCAGACTGCATTTCCGTAGGCTTAAGTACCTCCTCAGAAACCAGAATACCATTGGTCTCCTTATCTGAGAAGTCTTTCATAACTAAGGCATTAAACACTTTGTTTCCAGTGATACTAGATGAACTCGTGGTTTCAGCAGCCATAACTTCAATGTTACATAAATGAGCGTTGCTATCACTATGGGGTTCACAGCTTTCTTTAGAGTTTTTCATTGTCATAGGTGTCCCAGCATCCTTTTTTACCACAGATTCTTGACTTCCATTCTTCCCAGTGATAATCAAATGCTCTCCTGATTTGAGACACTTAGAAGGTGATTCCTCCTGCAATGTCAATTGTTCATTCGAAGGATTAGAAAATTTGAAATGACAGACACTATCTTCTACAAGGGAATTGGATGGTATGCCCAGCTCAGATTTTCTCAGAGTAGAACATGATCCCACTTGTCTGCCATTTCCCTCAAACTTCATACCTCGACTAGCATCTACATAGAAAAAGAACCAAATCAATAAATGGAGCAATATCAATTTCCCCATAACACATGTTCATCTGTTTAAATGTTAGATGGGACCCTAAAGAAAGATCTTTGGGAGACAATAACTAAACAGAACATAACACTGGATCGACTATCTAACTAGCTATAGAGTGAAATTGCAAGCCTGCACAGTTGCAACTATGCAGACTTGCAAAGTCAAACAAAAAGTAGAGAAATGCGCCTCATTTGTAATAATAACAGAAACTTAGAATAAGCTTCAAAATGCAATATAGGACAAAGACCACTAACATAATAGGAGGTTGTGTAAAAATCTAAACAAGTAATATAAGAGCGTAGGATTGAACATAAATTCATGACTATTCAAACCACCTATCGGGAGAAAACAAGTGATAGGAACAATTCACTATGTGAAAATAACCACTAGAGGAAAGTGCATTTTCTCTTGGAAGTCATTCCCTAAGTAATGATTTGTCAATTGTTTTTAAAAAAATTGATTTGTCAAAAAGCCAAAATTAGGGTTAATGGTTCATTTACTAGAAAATAATTTCAACCTCAAGCATGAATTATTAGATTGCTTGGGGTATGGGGTTGCATTTCTCAATATTTTTAACAAATAACAACTCTAATAAAAAGGGTCTCAAGCCCAAAAGTTAATGTCGCCAGCACTAATTCTTTTCCCCATTTCGTATTTGAGGTCATATCTTTTGTTCATTATGTAAATGTTAGGGTAAATTACTAAAAACCCCGTAAAATTGGCCTAAAGGGGACTATATTAGTGCAGAAACAGGAAAGGAAGAAGAAACATGAAAGTAGAAAGGGCAAACAGAATTCAAAAATGAAGAAGACCAATTCAGAGGGCTTAAACCTGTTCAAAGCAAATCTAGAACTGTATCAGTACTGAAGATCGCCTTGTTACAATAAGAATGCAGAAAGAAAATAAGAGAAAGCTCAAAGGATATGGATTGCACAAAGAAAAGGAAAGATAATGGTTCCATATAAAAAGTAACAGGAAAGGATTCTTTTCGTGAGTTTGATGGAACAAAGGCCTATCAAATTTGACCCTTCTTTATGAAAAATACCTGTATTTAATAAACATATATATATTAAGCATCTAGCAGAAAAACCCTTAACTCCCTACTTTCTCTCACTAGGCATTTTTTTTCCCCTGCCATAAGATTAGGTTGTGCACATTTGTAGGATGGAAAATGGATTCAGTATTTGACTCTTCCATGTGAAAATATGTGTAGTTTATTCAACCTTTAGATCAAGATTGATGAAGTAGTGCTTAAGGAGGAAAGGAAGATGTAAGAGACTATTTGTGATTTCTACAAAATCTTGGATTCCAGGAAAATTAATAGGAATTCACAGTTCAAGGACTTTGCTAAGGAATACTAGATGAGATGGCTTCCTGGCTTAAATGGCTGGTTGTTGAAGACCTTAATGGGGGCAGTAGCAACAAAGCTCTAGGGCCATATGGTTTCACTACAATATTTTGTTAAGTAAAAGAAGAATTGAGAAATTATATTTTAGAATTTTAAAAGTTCTGTTGAAAAAGGGATTCAATAACTTGTTTAAGTAATATCTTTGTCGCTTTGATACCTAAAAAGAATATTTTGGAATTCACTTTCATTAGATACTGTAGAACGCATTAAAGGTTGTCAATGTATCGCTAAGGTCAGATGGTTTCACCAAACCCCTTTCTCAAGCAACAGCAGATTTTAATTTTTTGAACAAAACCTTTGTGACTGATATGTCAGAACAATATAGTCATTAATATTACCTTTAAAGATATTAGAAGGGATTGTGATTTGTGAAGGCTGTGATTGGGATTAAGAAAAGGTGACAATCAACAGAATGGCACTGGAATAAATATTGCATTTTGTCCCTGAGATGCAATTTGGGAAAGAATTTATCTAGTGATTCCCACCAAGACGGGTAAATCAAGGCCAATATAAATATCCACTGCAATGTGCAGATCAGTCCTTGTAGTTATAAAGAGTGTAGAAACTCTTGATCTTTCTCTTAACTTTTTCATCAGTTTGAACACAAGGGTTTCTACCTTTCATTGTCATCACACATGATAGTTTAAGACTCTTTCGTTTTCAGTATAGTGGCGATACTTTGCTAATTTTAGATTCTGTGGATGCGTTTTTCTTCCCTAGCCCCAGTGTATGTCGACTAATACACTTGGGATGGAATTATCATACACTTGGGATGAGTTATTTGCACATGGGAATGACTTATGAGTCATTAAGTCATTTACATATTGGATTCATTTTCATGAACCATTTTGTTTGGTTCCGTGGATTCCCTACCCAAATAACTATCTAATTCGTGTTCACCAGATACACTTCCCCATATCATCCATTGAATTTTCTCACTGGAGGAACAAAGAGATGTTAGGTCGTTTTTTTATGGCGCATATCTTTAATTTGTTAAATTTCTGGCCCTTGTTTTATTAAGTCAAAAGACTACGGTATCTGGAGCCTAATTGCATTCATCAATCGTTTTATGAGTTTGATTATCAATGGCCACAGATTTCCAATAATGATCTCAAAACGACATCACAAATCAACAGCACAGACATAAAAATAAACAACCAAGGCAATGAAACAGCAATGCGATCATAACAACACAATTCGAAAAGGGAAAAAAAAAAAAAAAAAAAACCAAGTCAATCGCATTAAGAACTAACCGTTGTGTTCCTCATTAACTTCCTTTGTTGCATCTAACAGATCATCCTCCTCTTCCTCTTCTTCTTCTTCTTCTTCTTCTTCTACTTCGATTTCTTCTTCGATCACTTCTTCCTCTTCGACCTCTATTTCTTCGTATTCCTCTTCCTCTTCTTCCCCGTTATCATATTCGTTACCCTCTTGTTCCTGTTCCTTTACTTCTTCTTCTTCTAATTCGCGTTGTTCGTTATTATCGAGTTCGGAATCGGAGATTTCAGCCGGTGGATAGGAGAGCGAAGGCGCGTGATTTTCATTCTCATCTTCGGAGCGCGTGACGGCGGAGGATGATGGTGGCATTGGCTTCTGAGCACCTGAAAGTGGGAAGCTGTTCCCTGTTTGGTTCGTTCGTTACGGCTTTACTGAGCTGTGAGCGACAAGGCGCTAAGTTGGGCTCTCAAATGGCACGTGTGGAAATATTTATTATTACGGGTTAGTTTGGGCTAGAATCTTGGGCCTGGAAACATAGTTTTGGTCCATTCATTATTGGACTGAGCAATAGAATGTTGGATCTATTTTCTGGAGGCCTATGGAGAAAAGTACACATATTATTATTTAAACAATTTCTTTTGAGCATGTTTATTAAGAAAAATGAAACTTTATTTCAGTATCGTGTGCTATATGCTATCTTATTTTGCATTTTGGCAAGTCTGAATTGCTGCTTGTTTTTTTTTTTTTTTTTTTTTGGGTATTGAAAATAATACTAGTAGCAAACCAGCATAATAGGTTTTTTTTTTTCTATGTTGGTTAGCTCACTATTCTTCTCTTGCTCGGCTTTTAAAGCATCCTATGTAGCATTTAACAGATTGATCTCATCTCACACCTGCTTCAATGTATCTCCATAGTCTTTCACCAATGAAGGCAAGTTGTCATGAGTTTTCTTATGCTATGTTTTTATCTCAGCTAGATTTTTTATTTACGTTTCTATTTCCTTTAAGCTCTTGCTCAACATGAATCCTGTTATAGCAGCTTACAACAAATTGTATATGTTAACTAACTTTTTTTCTTTAATATTTCATGATAAGTCTGTGCTTTTACCTTAAGGTTAAGAGTTCTCTCTCAGAGCTAAAGTTACCTTGTTGAAAAATGTTCAACATGCTCTTCATCCTACGGCAATGTGTAAAGTTTCCTAAGGTTTTAATTGATCAATGGATGTTTTAAGGAGTAGCCTTTCTCGTATTTATTTTTCAAGCAACCTATAGGGTTTGGGTAATGGATCGGGTTCCTCAACAACATTAGCAGCTTCTCCTCCAAATCCTTGTTTACCAGTTCAGCTCGAGCCCTTTTTAAGGTAAGAAACTCATCCATCGATTAGTGATTCTTTTTCTCTACCTTTGTGATGACTGAAATCAGCTCAGTATCTTCTTGTGCTATCACCGGCTCAGTGATTTCCACCTCTTCTTTAGTTCTTTTCTTCCTAGTTTACTTTTGAAATCATCTTTTTTTCCCTAGTGGTGGCTTTTGTCGACTTTAGACAGCTAGTTTTTACCTATCCATTTCCTTCTTAATGGCTTTGATGTTCATTTCTAAAAAACACACGAGTATTAAATATGCATTAGTCTATAAGAAAAGTATTGAGCTGCTAAAAAGAATACCATTCTTTTTTTTTTTTAATATAAGATATTGTATATTTATCAATTTCACGAGATTAATAGGCCCCTTTGTTTTAGCTAAGAGCTTCTTTACCATCTTTTTATTTTGTTATGTTATATAGATCTTTACATATCTTTCTTTTTCATTCATCCACTTATTGGGATACTTCAGTTCCCTCTTATATATCACAATGGAGAACTTGTGCTTCTATTTTTTTGTTAATGAACGATTGGAGATGGCTAAAGTATCATGCACTCATTTTAGTTGTTATATGTTAGTGGCCTTCACCAAATGGGTACATAATTTTGTATGCTTGTTTTACCATACTAGTTGTGATCGACACTTTTTTTCTCAAGTACGTACCAATTAGCATTCTTAGCCTGTACGATGCAATTTAAGCTATAGACAATTATAATGCTTCCAACAACTTTTGAATAAACTATGGCACTGGCAGGCTGATTCTAGCCTTCAAGTCCTGTCTATATAACATAAATTAATCTAATCCCCAATGTTAAAAATATTCTCATGTCTTTCTTAGGGACACCAAGCTTTTATTACTTGGGAATATTACACTTATGGCTTTTTTTTTTTTTTTAGCTCAATCATTCTGTTTTTCACTTTTGTGATTCTTCGGTTGCTCTCCATAATTTTTACAATTTTATGGCAATGCCACTTGTACCAGATTTGTGCTTTTCTTTTCTTGAGCCTGACTAGTTTCTTCCTCTTTTTATTTCTCTATCTCTTCTTTGTCTTTGGCATTATCCTCTTCTGTTTCTTTGTCTACTGTTTCTAATGGTGGTGATATTGATATCTCTGCCATTTTTTTTTTCCCTCCTTGTATCAATTGCATATAATTTTTTGCTATTTATGGAGAATGTAGTACAACGTCCATGATTATGTATGGTTTGAGGGGGAAGAAGACGCAGTAGCATCCATGTGGTTATAAAAACTTACATCAACACGCAATCCTTAAAAATTAAAAGCACAAATCGATAATCCTACATTGAAAATTATAGAAGCATCCCTCATGGTAATGGTAGCATAGCTGTAGATAATCTTTAAAATGTTCACTGCGTTCTTCTCATGTTTGCTTTGAATTTAAAAATAATGGAAAAGACAGATAAAGAGGCCTAGATCAGGCAAAAGACTATATATATATATAATAATGAGTTTTATTAAGTGGTTAACACATGATCATTATAGTTGGATCTTCAAAAGTACTTTGAATTTTGAATTTCAAAATTCATGTTATTCCTTGGACACACTTGTTACTTCGATCCATTTATGTATGTTACAGATTTTTCTTCAGGTCTTCCTAGATCGGTATATTTTTCTCTTAGAGTACAATATTGCTTTCCTCCTACGCATTTCATTTCATGGCATGCTCTGTTGAGTTTAGATTCCAAGATGTAAACAAATTCAAATTACGAGAAGATATGACGGAAGATATAAACTCTTTGTTCCTTCTGTTTTTTAACAAACTTTCTTTTTTTTTTTTTTAAATACATATATTTATATTTTTATAAATCTTTTTTTTATTTTTGATTACATTGATATTATTATTATTATTATTATTATACTTACTTTTTTAAAAAAAATTAGTATAAACGGTAGGTTTATCAATTTTAATATTATAAAGTAAATTGAAAATATCAAAATTTTTAACTATAAAAATGAAACTACAATTTACAAAAAATTACAAAAATAAACTTACGATTTACTGATAATAAATTTATAGTTTATACCAAATAAACATATAGTTTACAAAAAATAAACATGCAATTTACAAAAAGTTAATTCATAGTTTACTTATAATGAATTTATAATTTATATCAAAAGAAACCTATAATTTACAAAAAAAATGAATCTATTATTTACAAAAAATGAATCAACAGTTTATTAATAATAAATCTATATTTATATCATAATAAACATATAATTTACAAAAAATAAACATGTAATTTACAAAAAGTTAATTCATAGTTTACTTATAATGAATTTATAATTTATACCAAAAGAAACCTACAATTTACAAAAAAATGAATAAATAGTTTATTAATAATAAATCTATATTTATACCATAATAAACATATAATTTACAAAAAATAAACATGCAATTTACAAAAAGTTAATTCATAGTTTACTTATAATGAATTTATAATTGATACCAAAAGAAACCTATAATTTACAAAAAAAAAATGAATCTATTGTTTATAAAAAAGTGAATCAACAGTTTATTAATAATAAATCTATAGTTTATACAATAATAAAAATATAATTTACAAAAAATGAACCTATAATTTATAAAAAATGAACTTATAGTTTACAAAAAATGAATCTATAGTTTACTGATCATGAAACTAAAATTTATATCAAAACAAACTACAATTTATAAAAGATGAACCTACAATTCACAAAAAAATGAACGTACAGTTATAAAAAAAATAATCTATAATTTACTGATAATAAATCTATAATTTATATCGAATGACCCTATAATTCACAAAAAAAATAAATATATAGTTTATTAATAATAAATTCACAATTTATATCAAAATGAACTTATAGTTTACAAAAATGAACCTATCGTTTACTGATAATGAATCTACAATTTACAAAAAATTAACCTACAGTTTATAAAAAATGAACCTACAGTTTACAAAAAATGAATTTATAGTTTATAAAAAATAAAATTATATTTTACAAAAAATAAACATATAGTTTACTGATAATGAATTTAAAGCTTATACCAAAACAACACTACAGTTTATTAAAAATGTACATACAATTTTATAAAAAAATGAATGTCTAGTTTATAAAAAATGAATTTACAATTTATTGATAATAAATCTATAATTTATACTGAATAAACTTATAATTCGCAAAAAATAAATTTACAATTCACAAAAAATGAATTTGCATATTTAAAGTAATCAACCTATACCATGTAACAAATTAACCACAAAAAAAACATAAAATCTATTTAATAATAATAAATATAAATAAATATAATATTTAATATTACATTAAAATAAAATTATATTAATATAATATTTAATATAATTGGTGGTTTGGTTTTTTAATTCTTTCTTGGAGTGCATGGCATGTGTAAGAATTAAAACGTTTCACACACGTGCCACTCTATAAACAATTTTTTATCAATTTTGTTCTTTTTTTCATTTTTTATAAATGAGAATGAGATTTTTGTATATTTTTATATATTATAATTTTATATATTATATATAATTATATTAATTCAACATGTAATTAAATTAATATATAATTATTTTTATGTTATATTATTATAATGATATAATTTATGTTATTATATATAATTTAAATTATTATATTAATTAATTTATATTATTACATTATTATATTCATTTTAAAAAAAATAAAATGAGTATATACATCCTCTATACATATATATTTCAACTTAATTTATTCCAACAACGCCGGTCCAAATCAGCTGCACAATTATGCCACTGGCGTGCTTCCAAATCATCTGCTTCTTCGAACTGGAATGGATAGACAACAACTAATCTATTGAGATTTAAAAAGCGAAAAAGAAAATCATACTACAATATATTAACTAAATGCTAATGTCATATCACAAGCAATCATTGTTGAGGAATCATTTCATTAAAAAAAAAAAAAAAACCTTTTCAACTTAAAATATTCGTCTTAATCTCTCAGTTTCTATATATATTCATCTTATTTGCATGTTATTCAATACAGTAAGAACAGTGTGTTTGTAGTTAAACTTTGAAATAAAAATAAATTGCCTAATTAATTATCCTTTTCACTGTTTATTAGTGTAAAATTAAGTAACTTAATGAAAGAAAAGCAATTTCTCACAAGTTGAGTCGGTCAATATATCACCATTTTTATGGCTCATGATTTGATTGCCCATAAATTTGCTCAACAAATGGAAGCTACCCCAGTTAATCCAATTAAAAGATAACTGATAATGTGTACATTCAATTTACCATCGGTAGTATTTAATTATATATAATGTGACGTTGAATTACTTCAATTATCGAGCCATCTATAATATGGCATGCACTAGCTGAATAATTAAAATTATTTATTTTGTATTATGTCAAAGCTAAAGAATGAAATAATTTCAAGGGTGCATATATATTTTAACTGAATCATAAATCATTCTATCTTTTTTATCATCACTTGAAAATATTAGAGCTATGAATATATATAAAATATTGTATGTCCTTAAATAAATAATTTTAGTTTTATATTAATATTTGAGTTATATTTATTTAGTTATAGAGTGTGAACTACATAACACTATAAAAGCAAATATGTAAACTATCTATAATTGGGATGTAAGGATTATATACTTTCAACAACTTACAATTACAATTATATTTGTGAGAAAAAATTCTTTAGATAAAAAAATGAATTGAAAATCTTAAAAGTTATTAAAATAAAATTAATTTGGATTGTTTTATTTTTTCTCATTTGTCCCGAATTTTGATATATGTTTTATAATTTTGAGAAAATATAATTCAAACTTCTATTTTATGGGATAAGATTGATTCATTGGTCTTGAAATCTTAAGTATTTGGAATGAAATGAAAATTTTTAAATTTCGACTTTATCTATCTCATGAACAATCTTAATATGATTGAGTAATTTGGTTGTAATTTGTGAACAACTGAAAAAAGTTGATTTTAATTTATTGGTAGATTATTTTTCAGTCAAGTATAAAAAAATTTGTGAATAAATCAATATGTAAAGAAAAAAAATCTTTTAAATGCATGAGTTCATGTGGTGTGCGTCTTTTAATTATTAAAAAATTTAATCTCAATTAATATGCAAATTAATTTAAATGTATAAATAAAAACAATTAAACAAGATTCTAAAATATGCAAATCAATGGCACTAATTTGCTTCCATTTCAAATTTTCTTCCCTTCCTTTTAACGTGAGATTTTCCCCTACACAACTTGTGGTTGCTCATGAGACACGGTAAAATGGACAATGCACTTCCGAACCGAACCCAACAAGGCGATAATTGCGCACAAGACTACGGCCATATCTGAAAAGAGAAAAAAGGAAAGTCAAACTCCCAGAGTCAAAGAAAACCCATCTTATAACTATCCGAGGCCGTCCGATTAAGATCTACGTCCCAAACATCAGCAAGGGAACACCGAGGAAGGACATTTCCCTCTGTCTTTTCTTCACGTCCCTTTTGTCGATGAACAACTCATTATTTGGAAATAGCCAAAAAAAAAAATGCAAGTGTGGAAATAGCAACACTTCATCCCACGTCATCATCAGTGGAGCAATGGGCCCCGCGACAAAATTGAGGAAAACTGCTCTGATGCAGACTCACGAACCTTAGACACCGTCCGAGGGTGGAAGTTCATCAAGGGTAATGAATAAGAGAAAAAAATTAGATAAAAAATGAAAAAAATTGTAATTTCCTATTATTTAAAAATGGACGAAAAATAAAAATAAAATAAAATAACTCTTATTTTTTATTTTTTTAAATAAAGAAAAAATGATTATTAAAAAAATTATCATGAATTTATATTTTATTTATTTTTTAATTGACTCATTTCTTTTTTATTTAAATATGAAGATAAAAAATAAATTTTTTTTTTTCTAAATATGTAAAAAAGAAAAATAAATGAAGAAGATAATTTATTTTCTTTTCTCCCCAAAGTAATTTCCAAAACAGTAGGTAGGAGTCAACTAAACGGAGAAAAGCTGAATAAAACACGTCCCCATTGTTTGCCTGTATAGTTGTACTCGTACACACGTCCCTGAACATATAGACTCTCTCTCTCTCTCTCTCTCTCTCTTCCCCTCCTAGATAGCAATAAAACGAAGGAAGGTATGAGGCGGTAGAGAGTGGGAGAGAGTAAGCTAAAAAGCAAAATCGAATAAAAGCGGACTGCAAGCTAAAATGTCAAGATTTATTCTTCTGCTCCAGTCGTGGTTTATCGTATTTTGCTTAGCTGTCTCCGCTGGTTTTGCTAAAACTGGTAAAGCTTTTTTCACTTAATAACTTCAGTAATTGTGCGATTTTTAATTTCTAATTAGTAGGGATTCATGCTTTGCATTTGTGTTTCTGGGATGAGTGTTATCTTTTAAATGTATGTGTGAGTGTGCTTTCGGACCGGTTTAGTTATGATAATTATAAAGAAATGGGTATGGTAATTCGCAGTTTGGATCCGCCCGATTTCTTTAGGAGTTAAGAAATGTAACTTCTCTTAACTGTTAGTTTTGCTTTATTTGTGAATTTGATCAAGTAAGGAAAGCTTCATTAAACTGAACGATTGTGCGGCTAATTAATTCAGTTTGATGTTGATTCTTGAAAAATACATGACTGATTTATTGCTATTATAATTTTTGTTTCTCTCGATTGACATGGTCAAGAAAAGGGAAGTTAATCTCCACAGAAAACTGGAATCATAAGAAAATTAAACAAGGGAAAAACTTTGACTTATCAATTTACTCTGTTGTGGTAATAATGTTGGTGGCTGGTGCAGAACTGATGATTTCTTGTCACATTGTATCAGGTTACATCGTGTGAACATATTTATAGCCTGGCCAAAGTCTTCTTCACAAGGACACATCTGAATTGCATGGTCTATTTTGTATGAGAATAGCACATTTTGCATCAATAATGGAATTTAAGTTCAATTGTGCATGCTGAACAAAAGTTTTTCTAGTTTATCACTATCTTGAGCTTGGACATTACTCTGTTGTTATGCTTAGGTAGCTTTGTTTATGGTGTTAAACTTTTGAAATTTGTTTTCCATACAGCACCCTGGGTTATGCGCATAAGTTGTGGAGCCCGTGTTAATGTGCACACTCCACCAACCAATACACTTTGGTACAAGGATTTTGCATACACAGGAGGGATTCCTACTAATTCAATGCTTACAAGTTATGTTGCTCCTCCACTTAAAACTCTCCGCTATTTCCCCCTATCTGAAGGTTCCAACAATTGCTACAATATTAGAAAAGTGCCAAAGGGGCATTATTCTGTAAGGGTCTTTTTTGGATTGGTTGCACATCCTGACCCTAATTATGACAATGAACCATTATTTGACATTTCTGTCGAAGGCTCCCAGATTATTTCTTTGCAATCAGGTTGGAGTAGCGATGATGACCAAGTATTTGCTGAAGCCCAAGTGTTTCTCACAGATGGCACGGCCTCAATCTGTTTCCATAGCACTGGTCATGGAGATCCAGCAATCCTCTCAATTGAAATTCTTGAAGTTGATGATAGAGCTTACTATTTTGGTCCAGAGTGGGGTCAAGACGTAATCCTCAGAACAGTTACTAGATTGAGTTGTGGTAATGGGAAGTCAAAATTTGACGTTGATTATAGTGGAGACAAATGGGGTGGGGATAGATTTTGGAGTCGGATGCCAACTTTTGGGCAGGGGTCTGATAAAGCTATATCTACTGAAAATAGCATCAAGAAGGCTTCATATGCACCAAATTTTTACCCAGAAGCTCTTTATCAGAGTGCCCTAGTTAGCACTGATAGTCAGCCAGATCTGGCATATACTATGAATGTGGATCCTAATAATAACTACTCTGTTTGGCTGCACTTTGCTGAGATTGATGCTTCTGTCACTGGTGTACAACAACGGGTCTTTGACATCTTGATTAACGGTGATGTTGTATTTGAAGCGGTAGACATAGCTACAATGAGTGGGGATCGTTATACTGCTCTTGTACTTAACGCAACAGTTGCTGTTAATGGAAGAACTTTGACAATAACTTTGCATCCTAAAGAAGGCAGTCATGCCATACTGAATGCTGTTGAGGTCTTTCAGATGATCACGGCTGAATCAAAAACTGTCCTAGAAGAAGGTATATATATATATATCCTGTTTTAGGTTGTTTATATGAATACTTATGTTACTGGAATGAAGCTTGCAAACACATGCATCAATGCTCTTGCTTTTGACATGTCTCATGTTCATATGCACATAGTAAAGACCACTAGTTCATTTGCTTTGCTTTTTTTGATGGGTGCTTATTTAGAATTGACTTGAAGCTCAAGTAGTTTGGATATGGCATCTTACAGTTGTTTGGTTTGTTTTATCCCATTGAATGGGCAGCTCTTATTCACAATTACAATGCACTTTTATTGTTATATTGACATCTAATTTTTATCCCATTTTCAATATCTTAAACAAATACTTAGAAAATTTTTGCTATTGAGTTTAATTTTCCTTGTCTCTATTTTGCTCATTTCACCTCTTAAACAAATCCTTTCTTATTATTTCTTATGGCTTTCTATCACTTCTCTAGTTCCCTCAAATCCACAATCAAAGAGTAGATTATCATAAGGATTTGTCTACTTGTTGCCTAGTTTAGACCAGTAGGATTCTTACCTCCTCCCCCTTCTTAAGATTGAGAGAGACATTGGTGCTGATCTCAATATACACTTGTGAGTATTCAGGAAACAAAGTGAAAACATGAAATTGCAGAACATAAAATTAAGATCTTTAACTCTATCATCTTGTTTTGGTACATTGAAAAGTTGACTGAAATTGTCAAAATACCCTCTTTTTACCTGAAATTTACTTTCAATTTGTACGATAATGTTTCAATTAAGGACTACTATACCCTAGATATCTCCTCTATACCTGCAACTTTCTGTTTTAAAGAAAGAAATCCTCAAAATTCATAAATCATTGCCCTTTAAAGTATGTAACACAGTGTGTCAAAAGATACTCGAAATATCGATAATTGACTTAGGATTGGAAAAAGCAATGAAAGTCTTTCCTTCACTACTGCATTATGGAGTTTTAGATCACTTTGTAATTAACTTTTCTTTTGCCATCTTTGAGCATCTATTTCCAGCAAGCTTGCTACTGTAGTTGTTGATTTGAAAAAAAAAATATCAAGTTATTGATTTGGATTCCATCTATTGTTGTGCAATCATTTATTCTTAGATGCTATTGTCAGCGTGTGATTGTATAGGTCTAGTATCTGCATCAACTAGGAATTATCTTTACTTTATGAAACAAAAAGTTGGAGAATATTTTTCAATGCGTTTCACTTTAATCAGCCTTTGGATAGAAAATGAAGCTTTTCAGAAATTGGAACATGTGTACGATACTAATTTGATTGTTGTTCCTCATTTTAGTTAGGGCTCTTCAGAAATTAAAGAGTGCATTGGGCCTTCCCCCCCGTTTTGGCTGGAATGGTGATCCATGTGTTCCGCAACAGCATCCATGGGGTGGAGCAGATTGTCAATTTGACAAAACTAGCAACAAATGGGTCATAGATGGACTGTACTTTCTTGATTCTTTATCTTCTTTTCATTTGCTTCCTGTTATATCTTGGCTGTTATCCTTATCAATTGTATCATCGCCTTGTCAACTTGGCCAGCTCTACAATGGTTTGGCCTTTTATTGATAGTAATTTTGAAAAAAATGGCATCTTGAAGTTGTTATCAAACATGCTTGTGCAGTTGACTTTGTAGTTTGTTAGTACCGTTTTGTATAAATGTTATCTGCATGGCCTCTTGGACTTCTCAAATATATTTACATTTATAATATTCTGTACTTCCTAATACAAGGTAGGGCTGTAGGGAAACTGATAAAGCTGTTAATAATAAGCTCATCTGTTATTCATCAAACGTTATTGAAAATGTAACAAGAGATCATTGTGATTTGATATGCTGATTTTCAATTGCTTCTATCAGTTGTACCTTTTCCTATGCTACCAGTGATTGCACCATTTAATGAATCTTTGTGAATTAGTATGAATTAATTGATGATTGACGCTCGAGATATTAAGATGTTAGCTTCTTCGTGGTCAGTGGTCTTGATAACCAAGGTTTGATGGGTTCCTTTCCAAATGAAATATCTGGGCTTCATCATTTACAGAGCATGTAAGTTTCTAACATATGTTCTCTTCTAGTTCCAATTAGAAACTGCTTGAATTGTTACTTTCAACATTTTTTTAGCATGTCAGCTCTTACATTGTTTTAACTTCGGGAGTTTGCAGAAACTTAAGTGGCAACAGCATTCGTGGGGCAATTCCATCGTCAATCGGAACAGTGACCAGCTTAGAAATATTGTAAGTGTAGCGTATTCATTTATCACATTCTTTATATTTGATATAGTAGCTTCTATTAGTTGGGATTTAACATGAACTGTTTCAGGCAAAATTGCTTTTCAGATGATGAAGATACCAACATTTGAATCACTAAAGTAATTTACTCATTTGTTGTCAGTTCTATAGGGTGATAGGATCTCTTTCCAGGGAGACTTTCATCATTTGCAGGGACCAGGGAATTGTTTTAGATAGAACTCTCACACAGGTCAAAGGATATAATGCAATTTATGGCACATATTTAAAAACACATTTAAGGGTGAATAGCAAGGGACTAGGAATGGCAATGTGGCGGGGTGGGATGGGGGAAATTTTCCCGGCCTATGCAGGGATTCCCCGCGGGGCAAAATTTTTTATTTTTTCTATTACTTTCAAATTATTTTTTTAAAAAATATAATTTATTATATTATAAAATAAAAATATTTTATGCTATAAATTAATAAATATATAAAAATATATAATTATATCCAAAATATTTATATATACATCTAATAAATATAAAATATACATCTAATAAATGTAAAAATTTATAAAAATACATATAATATTTTTGGGTCCCCATAGGGATCCATTTCGGGCGTCCCCTGGGGTGTAATCCCTACCCCCGTTCCGTATGGGAAAAAGGGCGGGGTTCCCCACCCCGTTGGGGTGGATCCCCACAGGGAGTGGGGAATTCCCTTCCCATTGCCATCCCTACAAGGGAGCGTCTTGTTCATCTTGTTTCTTTTTCTTCCTTCTGTTATGAGACAGGCATCTTGTTTCAGAAATGCTACAAAAATTCAACACAATGACATTTGTAATTCGCTAATGGGAAAATGGAAGAAGAAAATATTTTGTTGACCAAAAAGGTGGAGACAGGTTGGACAGTACATAGAAGATTCCAACGGATAGTCAAATGGTTTAACTTCACTCCATCGTTTTAAATAAATGCAAGAAATATGCAGTATTTTAGTAATTATAATCTTTATGTATCGGTAATAGCAAGAGAGAACAAAATGGTAACGTTGATCTATTCTTCCAGGAAAAGAAATATTTAATTGTGATGATCATACTAGTTCTTTTTTCCATAAGCTGTGTGGAATGTAGAAAAAATATATACATAGACAACCTTAACTAAATGAGGATTAAGGTTTAGTTGAGTATTAATACTGTGTTTTTCATTAATTGGACGGAATAATACATTTTCTTGTGTCATGCCTTCCTAGTTCCCAGGAAATTCAACAATTAATGTACAGCCGGTTAGTGTTGATGTAAATTTTTTTTTTGGGTGTGAAGAAGAGAGTTCTTGACAAAAATAAAAAGTCTGCTCAAATAAGAAAATCTAAAGTTGAAATCATAAAAAGAGTAGCTGTTAGGAAAATATGTTTTGTTCTTTAGATTGACTGTTGTGTTACTGCATTGTCTTATCACGCCTAGTTGCATGGCAGGGACCTTTCCTACAACTCCTTCAATGGATCAATTCCAGACAGCCTTGGACAGTTGACATCTTTGCAGAGATTGTAAGATCTTCTTTCACGTGGCTAATCAATTGATGATGTTCAACTATCCAGGAGATGACTCTAATTCACGTTCATGTGCTGTAGGAATCTCAATGGCAACTCTTTGTCTGGAAGAGTCCCAGCTGCGCTCGGAGGAAGACTTTTGCATGGAGCTAGCTTCAAGTATGCTATAATAATGTTGCCTTGAAAACTTCACTTGATCCTAGTAAAATGCTAAGAAAAAACGCATACCTGGATTCAATGTACTTCATGTGTTGTGAAAAAGATTAGGGAAAGTTTAATGTCATTTATTTGTTACAAACTACAAAATAATGCATAGTGTGGTTTTTGCAGTTTTACTGATAATGCAGGTCTTTGTGGTATTCCTGGATTGAGGATGTGCGGGCCCCACCTTTCTGCTGGTGCAAAAATTGGCATAGCCTTTGGTGCCTGTTTAGCATTTCTGCTAATGGTCTGTTCAATGTGTTGGTGGAAAAGACGACAGAATATTCTCCGAGCACAGCATATTGCAGGTAAGAACAAACACGAATAATTACAGAGAACTCTTTAGACCATGTGGTTATAGTAAAAAGAAACACACAAGTCTGCTTGAGAAGTAAATAGGTTTACTCTGCAATCAAATTGACATCCTGGTTTCTTTCTGATTTAACAGCGAGAGGCGCTCCCTATGCGAAAGCAAGGACACAAATAGCACATGATATCCAGATGACAAGGCATTATAATCATGGCAATGCACGAACAGCTGCTGAAAATGGACCTAGTTTACTGTCCTGATTAATCAACTATCATCTTCAGAATCCACTCCATTTAAATTATCTTCCTGCTTTGGTTTCTGGGACCTAGTGTCTAAAGAGAATCTCATGACCTGATGATCGATGTTGCGCACTTCTCAAATCATGTTACAGCCTAACATGCCCATTCTTTCAAAACTTGTTAAGTGAAGTTGGATAGAAGCTTACACCGCAAACATCTATACTTGCCCATTAGATGCCATGTAGAGTGAAAAATCGTGTACATTTCTTCAATTCTTTGATTCAGTTCCACTGAAGGCATGTTATAAAAAGAATTGATGCATATAATTTAAATAGATTCATGATTCACTACATTTCCTATGCAGTTTCAAAAGGACATGTTGTAATGTGTCATGAGGTCGTACAAAAATGTTAAAGGATGAGACGAATGAGAATATTAAGATACACAATTGTTCCTGACTTTTTGTTTCGTTAATATTGGTTCTTGTATCTGTTATCATAGAATGAATGGATGTTATGGTGCATCCACTCGTACTTTGCTGCCTTATAATTTTTTGTTTGCTCATCAGCTGTTGCACTGAGATGCTAGAAAGTATTTAGAATGCCATCATGTAATGTAATACAATATCCCTGATAATTATTATAAGCCACTGTGCTATTTTGATCATCCTCTTTTGAGCAATGGGGTTAATCTGTATTAACCCATGGAACGTAGGAGTGAGCAGCATTCCATTGTCTTAACATGGATATAGTTATGTTTTGTGAAATGATGTTAGTTCGAATCGAGAAGTCGTAGAGTTATCCTTGGGAGAATAGTTAGAGCAGAGGGCAACCCATAGCTTCCTAATCAATTAATGAAGCATTATTGCATACGGAAGAGCACTCTTTAATAATTTTGATATTTATAAATAACCTAAGAACATAAGCAAATATAGGTAGCTGTTTTCTTATGTAAGTGTATGGGCAGGCGGTTAATAAGCAACATCATCTTAATCTTCATGTCAGAAAATTATTTACCATAGGGCAGCTGATTGTACCATAAAGCAGACCCAGTAAGCCATAATTTGAATATTGGTAGTGAGTTGGGGGCTCGAAGCTGAGGAAAGCTGACCTCAGTGTTGTGAATTGTGGATAAGTTAATATTTCGGATTGGACCACACTTCAAAAGTTTGGACTGATAAAATTACCCTTCAGCGCACTCCTGCTTTGGCAGGGGGAGTCATTTTATTTTCTTTGTTTGCAGTTTGACTATTCAAGGAAAAAGTAGAACTGCTGAAATGGTTTTCCTTTGCATTCATGCTGTTTTTTATTTCCTCCAAATCAGTGGCAGCAAGTTGTGTTTTCATTAATAAGAGCTCTGTTACTAATGGGTCCTATGGACTTAGTCCAGTAGTGTGAATTATGAGAAAGCATACACTTTCCAAGACTATCAAATTATTTTTTCAAGAAAATCATGAACCAATGAACATTCTTATAAGCTTGATCAAAATGGAACTATCAAATATATATTCTGTTACAAAAGTCTTGCATTGCACGGTTCAAGAATATCGTCACATTCTCATTAGGCAGACGAAGGGAGGGAAATTTCCAAATATTTGCGTGTGGAAATAGTCGTTTTGACAAAAATAAAATACGAAAAAGAAAAAGAGGGTGCGTACATAGAGATGCCAATTCCAAAACAATCCAAAAATTGTGGGAAATTTTCCACCCATAATGTGTTATTGTCCTGTGGTCCTAACATGCAAATTGAGAGCCATCAAACCATATGTCCGATATAATGTGTTATTGTCCTGTGGTCCTAACATGCAAATTGAGAGCCATCAAACCATATGTCCGATTCTGAGGAAGAAAAAGAAGCAGCCTCTATTGTCCTACAAAAATAAATAGCCCGAAATAAAATTTCCTTTCCATCTTTCCACACGTGTCCTGATGTAATAATTAGACCAATGGTCAAAATTTAAAAAAAACCCAAAATCATGAAAATACCTCTTCACGTGAACATGTGTCAGTTTTTCTGCTGCTGGGCCCTGATAAGTCTTCAGCCACCACCAGAACCACCGTACCGAACACACACATTATAATAGTAGTCGATTTCAGTTTATTGAAACAAAGGACCACAGTCCCCACCGGAAATAATACTAGCCCTTTTTTTTATTTTCTGTTTTTTTTTTTTTGGTTTAGGTTTTGGTTGGACTAACCCCCCAAAAACCGAGTCAAACACGCCATCCCTTTGTCTTAAAAAAACTCAACTCGGTCCTGTCCCCTGCAACTCAGACACCACTCCCCTATGTACCCTCCACGTGGGGGCTGTTTGTTTCTCTCTGCTCTCTTGCAAGTGAAATAAAGCAACAGTTGCCTATCCAATCACAATACGACACGCCACCCCCTTCTCCTGCCACTATACCTTATCCCAACCCTATTGTCAATCATAATCTTCTATTCATATTTCCTTTGTCCCAAAAAATAATTATAAATGGAACAGAAGCAAACAAAAGGCAGGCGCCGCTTGTCAGCGCCGTGCAACATGAGCTTAGGGCTGACATCAGCACCGGCGAGGAGACTAGTCCCACATGACCCACAGCCCCCCTTACATGTCTAATCAGGAGGCGGCTATACGTCTGCTCCATTTTTTATTATTTTATATCATCACATGTATGTACATAATTTTTAAATAGATCTAATCAATGATTATTTTATTTTATTTTATTCTAATTTTAACCAATTTAATTATAATGAAACTTAATAAATCTATATAAAATTATTTTTTATTATTTAAGTAAATTTAAAATTAAATTATAAAAGAAATTTCATACATTATCACTAGAATTACTATTTGGTATAATAAAATAGTAAAATTTTTTAAGAGATTTTATTTCTACTTTAAATAATTTCATTTAAAAAAAATCTAACTAGTATTTATCTACATGCAATCATTTAATATAATTAATAATTAAAATTCATTTTATCATATAAAAAAATTTGAGAGTTGTTAAATAATTTACTGAATGTTGTATAAGTGAACCACTAAAATATATATGAGGAAAATTCTCACAATATTATTAGGCTAACGGAGTAGGTAGTAATACCCACGAACCATTGATGAGAATCAGTCGGTGGAGAAGAAAGATGTGGAAAAATGGAGGCTGTCGAAATTCTTTATATAAGCAAAGCTATGGCACCAACTGATAAGCAAACAAATAATACCTAATAGAGGGATTAGGGAGGTGGTGTGTCGTGCCGTCCAGCCGACGATTGCGGGTGACTAAGTGGGTCCCTCTACTTTTTTGATCAAGCACTTTCTCTCTTTTCCTCTTTGCTCTTGCCTTTTTTTTTTTTTTTTTAATATAACCCTCTTTGTACAATCTTAGCGCTTTTTTATTGTTATTATTTTCTCCATTTTTTACATTTCATGGCGTCTTCGAAGGAAGGGCACTACAGAGGAGTAAGGAAGAGGCCATGGGGTCGCTACGCAGCAGAAATACGGGACCCATGGAAGAAAACCCGGGTTTGGTTGGGTACATTCGACACACCAGAAGAAGCTGCCCTCGCGTACGATGGTGCAGCCCGTTCTCTCCGCGGCGCGAAGGCCAAGACTAACTTCCCTGCACCTTCCGCCACCGGTCTCGCTCTTGACCACAACGGCGCCCCATCTGATCCTCACCATCGCTGGAGCTCGGCTGGTGTGGGCCGCCGCTATGCCCTTGGTGAGTTCTTGCAGACTGGAGTTCTCAAAGAGATTAGTTTTAATGGGGAGGCGTCAGTACCGGTGGTGAAGAATGAGAATGGTGGTGGCGGCAGTGGGCCTCCGGTGCCGGAAAATGGGGGTCAGGCGGCGTTTTTGGGGATTGTGCGACGTGGGTTGGCGATAGATTTGAACGAGCCGCCGCCGTTGTGGATGTGATACGTTTACAACAACTTAAATTAACGACTGATGATGAGCTCTTGGTCCATGCTTTAGAGCATTTTCGGGCTGGTTTTTTTTTTTCTTTGTAACTTCTCTCACTATTTTCCTCTTTTTTTAGGGTTTTAATTAATCTAATCTCCCTTTTGATTACTTACCACTACTACTGTTGCTATATTTTATATGTTGAGTATCTGATCTATGTTTGAAAAGGGAGTAACATCTGATCATTAAAAAAAAAAAAAAAGATGGTGGGTAAAGTAGATGAGCTCCTAATCTGTATATATAAGCTCCTTGTGTTTCTTTGTTCTTATGAAACACCTCTTTTCTTATTTACCTAGTTAATTAATATATGTTTATCTATCTGTCGCTGATCTCTGGATTTGGAGTATGTTAAACAACCGCCATGAAGTTTAGTTAATGGAATTTGTAGTTTGAAGGAGGGAAAAGATTTTGGAACCAGAAAATGAATCTTCTACTCCCTTCTCTATATTATAGTTTGAGTGATTTGTTTAGCAGCCGAATATGTGGTGTGGTAATTATCAACAAAATTGTTTATTTACACGAGAATTATAAAAATCATTAATTATAATTATGTTGTGTATTTTAAAAATATTTTTACTTAATTTTTTATTTTATTAATATTAATAAAATATAATTTTTAACATTACTTATGGCTGTTAATTCTTTTTTTGTTTAAACATGCACATCAAAAACCTTATAATCAAGTAAAAAAAATTATTAAAACTTTAAAAAATTTTATTAAAAATGACAATTAAGATATAAAATTCAAAATTAAAAATCTAGTAATAATTTATTGATGATATGAAAAATATATTAAATAATTGTTTAATAATTATTAATTAAAAAAGAAAATTATTAATTATTTAAAGATATTTAAAATAAAAATTTTATGGAAGGGTAATGTTTTATCCATTTTTTATGTAAAAAAGGGTCTTAGGCTTTTCTTTGTTAACCCCATTTTTTCCTAATGAAAATGTTGTAGTAATTTCAGTTAAAATCAGTGATTTTTAATTTATTGTTATTTATTATAGTTGTTCATTTATAGAAATTCCATTTTTGTTGTGGACAATTTCATTAGATAGTTTGATAATTTATTGAATCTGTAAATTATAAAAGAAGTGAAAATTATGGTAGGGCAAGCGTGTGGGTCTTGTTTTTTCAAGTTTAGAAAGGAGCAGGAAAGGGAAGTGGTGCTGTTCTGATATATTTAGCAAGCAAGCCAACGGCAGTAGCAGTGTACGAATTCATTAGAACCACTTGCCGATCAAAGCGCGTGTCTAATCCCTTAAAACACCGTAAACTTACGAAAATGCCCTTCATGCTTACGTCGTGTGGTGGTGTCACAAGTCCCAACAAGCAGTCAAATGAAATTAATTAAACTCGGAGTGAGTCAGTAATTAACGTTGTTCAAATTAAAGAGATTTGTTTTTGTACGATACTGCAAACTTTTGAGTTTTCCATTTTTTTTTTTTGTTTGTTTATATTATGGCATAATGGAAAAGTTTTTATTTTGTTATGACTATTTCACCATCTTATTTGGGGATTTCCTCCATTTTGCATTACATGCCCTGTTCTAAATAAGTTGAGATAATTTCTCAGCCGTTTCAGATGGACAGACTTTCAAAATAATTAAGATTGGTTTGATGTTTAGTTCTTTAGTATAGGGTTATATTTTAATGGAATCAAATTCAAAATCTGAGTTTGATTTAAACTTGACTAAGTTTTTATTTTTCAAGTTTGAATTTAGCTCAATAACATACTCAGAGTTTAATTTATTAGTAACTAAAATTTTTAAAATATAAAATTTGAACTTGAATGAATTAGATTTAATTTGAAATATAAAATTAATTCAAATAAACTTGGTTATTTTACATAAAAGTTATTAAAATATAAATAATGAAAAGAGTTCAAATATTGAATTTTGATAGATCCATAAGTTTTTTGAATCGAGCATTTTAGTACTTGAGCTCGGTTTAAATAAACTATTTGAGTAACTTAAATTCAAGTTCGACTTGCGTCAATCTCAAATATTTTTAGAGCTGATTTAAAGTAGCTCGCCTAGTACATTCTTGACTTTATGAGCAATCCAAGTTTGAACTTAAAAATGTTTTGATTAAAATTCAGTTACACCTTTAATTCGATGTAGAGATTTCTCTATGCATCAAAATGTTTGAAAAGAACTCATGTCAAAAGAACACTCACTCTCTAATCTTAAAAAAACTCAATTTTCTTGTAAAATAAATAAACAAGGTGTCATTAAATTACTAATTTAATAATAATAATAATACAAATTAATTTTTCGCTGTTGTTTAGTCGAAAGAAAAAGCTTTTGCATGGGAGTGCTTATATGGAGAGAAACATTATTTTCATCAATAATTCACATGGGTATGTTTTGATCAAAAAATTTAATGCAGTTTCATTAATTCCCAACCAAAATGGTTAAGGTATAAAGGAATTTCAATATTTCACTAACAAACTGCACTTGGTCGTTTAAGAACCTACTATAAATATCAGACCCAAAAAAAAAAAAAAACTAATACAAATATAACATTGTTGTCATAATCCTTATTATATGATTTTAGGTACTTTAGCCACCAATAAATCTTGTAACCGTTGGTTTCTAAAAGATTTTATTTGTACTTTGAAAGGGGATATTGATATAGCATATTATAATGTACTTTTTATCCCCAACGGTAGCTCTGAACTTTGCATTCTTTTATGCTTACGCTATATATAATCTCAATAATAAGGAAACGATTCATATATCCCTCATAGCAAATTTTATATCAAAAATTACAAAAGAAAAATGTATTAGTTGATAATAGATTCTGTCAATATAAATTTTATGAGATAATTGATTTTAAAAAAGTAATATTTTTAAATAATTTTTTAAGAATTAACTAAATTAGATTGATAATATAATTAACAATTTTTTATAGACATTTAAAAAATAAATATTTTTTAGTTAATAAGATTTAATCTAATTTCCAGATACTCTTACACTATGTATGCCAACATCACAAAAAAAGGGAATATATTCATAAGATTACAATTTAAATAGTTGGAAAGAAATATGCTATTAGTCATTGACTCATTTTTCATCCCCCAATAAAAGAGGCCAAAACACTAAATTTCAAGTTAGAGGTAGGAAGGGGTAATTTTTTTTTTAAAAAAAATATATATATCAAAATGAACTCCATTGTGAAATCTGAATATCAGAATGAAAAAGAATTAGAACCAACATAAATTCTCAGTCAGTGTGATTAGACCGTCAAGAAAATCTGAGTTTAATGGAGAGCACTTCGATTCAATTACGGTTCTCAATCAAAATTAAACAAATATAGTTTATTTATTTAATTTGGATGGGTTGTCAAAATCAAACTATAATCTGTGAGCCCTAATTAAACTACTTTGTGATTTGTGTCGGCTCCAAATCGAATTGGGCCCCACAGACGCCACATTAATAAGACCGAAAAAAAGGAGCATTAGCAAACGACTTTTTCTATAATGGCGGTATCTCCTTTTCCATAATCATTAATTTGTGCTCCTCTTTTATGTATGCTTTATAGATCGATGTTATGTCTCTTGAAGGTGTTTGTTTTTACATTTCTGAGTTTTTTTTTTTAATTTGTAAAATGTTATATATTAATTATAATTTCAAATAAAAATTAATAGTTGATAAATTATTTAATAATTTAAATTTTTAAAATATATATATTTTTTATTTTTATTAGTATATTTTATTTTTTATATATAAAAATGAATATATTTTAAATTTTAATTATTTATAATTTTAAAATGTATATTTATATTAATAATTATATATAAAAATAACAACTAAATAATTGCATTTTATTAAATATTTAATATCAATCTATTTATAATAAGTTAGTCGTGATTAATAAGTAGCATCAGATAAATCAGATAGGGTCTAAATTAATTTGTTCAAACCATCAATAACGTCCTTCTATGGATAAATAAAATTAAAAATTAATCAATAATTAGATTTAATTGGAGCTTAAAATATAAATCATTAAAAAATTGATCGAAATTGATTAAAATAAAAAAATATAAAAACTAATGAATTAAATTATATTAGTTTAAACGAAAACTACGTCATTTATGAATAATTTAAAATTTTAAAAATTAAATCTTATTACTCAAAATGTAAATGTTAAATTTTTTTTTGTATTGTTTTATAATGTTACATTATTTGCTGATTTATAAATATTATTGATATATTTTATAAATTTTCTTAGAAATATAAAATTGAAAACTATAAAGTGACTAATATTAATATTCATTCTGACTTTAAAAACAGTAAGGTAGACATGTAAAGTGACTAAAATTAGAGTGTGTGGGGGCATGAATCAAAGCCACAAGACAAATGAAAAGCTGTAATCATGTGTTTTATTTTATTATTTAACTTATTAGATTCTGATGAAAGATACAAATAGATTCATTCTCCTCTATATTAACTTTTTCTAAACATTGAAATATTAATTATTTTTTTTTTAGTGTGATATGATGCATGTACCATAAAGAAAGATTGTTGGGATAATAATTTAGTAAATAATATGAAATAATAAGATTCGTGTTTGTCACAGTGTGTTGTCTTGGTCAACCTTTTTTTTTTTTTTTGGGGAGGACGGTGGCTTTATCCATCAACACGAATTCGCATCAAATATTTAAAAGAAAAGGAGAAACAATTTCTAATGTTCCACTCAATTGTCACTTTCACCCAAATTTTTTTTTTTTTTTTTACCAATTTTGCTCTGAATAGTTTAGTTTGAGTTCAAAAAAATCCAATTTAATATGTAAAAAAAAATACGTGTTTCGCATGCTGTCAAGAAAAATTTATTTAAAGAAAATCAAAAATAGATCACTATCTTACTCATAACATTATGAACATTACCTATCTATCTCATCAAAATCTCCTTTGATTTTAAGTTCGGGCGATAAGATCGATGATGATGATTTTTAAATGACAAACGATAAAATTCTTGTGAGGTTGCCAATGCAGTAACAAATCGAATGATTTTTAAAGATTTTGAAGGATTATTCATTAAACTTTATATTGTATTTCACCTCTATTTCAAGGATTTAAATTAGTTTTCTCTAAGATTTATAATTAACTTTTTTGGATTAAGAGCTGATGATGAAGAAATTGTGTTTTTGTTTATTGTTGCAAACAAATTGGGGGAGGAAAGAGAGAACAAAGTTCGCAAAAGGGAAAGCTTTTTTTTTTTTTTTTTAAAGTTTTTCATTTAATATTGTTTTTATGCATTTCATACAAAGCGTGCAAAATACACTCATAAGGTTAGTCGAAATTGTGTTAATTTTAACTTAAATCAATAATAATGTGATACTTAGGTCAAATGGTTAATTTGAGCATTTTCAAACTCTAAAGGAAAATTTGAAACATAATCTTTTTTATTTATGATTAATTTTCTTATTAATATTATACAAGAATGGAATTTGAGACACTTAAGTTTTGAAAAAAAAAATATAAATCACTAAATTAAATCAAATATTTTTTTCGTCCATTGTTTTACAAAAATAACTATTAAAAATGTTTTTAAAAATTTGTATGAATGTTAGAGGAATTTTTAATGTAAGAGGGCAAATATAATGATTACTTAATATAGTATTGAAAAGTGAACAATCATTTAGTTAAATATAATAAATATTAGAGAGTTTAATGTAATTAATCCAAAAAGATAAGACTCATATTTTATCATGTTTTTATTGACTAACAAAAAAAATAATTTTTTTAATATTTGTAGGATTTTTTAGTTTAACAAACAAAGCAAATATAATAATGATTTAATATAATATTAAAAAGTAAAGTATGATTTAATTAAATATATTAAATATAGAGAATTCAAAATAATTAAATTAATTTTTAATTTTGTGGAAAATTATTAAAAAATATTTTTTTAAATATGTATTGCTGATTATGTATACTTTGCATTTGCAAGGAAAATATCCTACATATTCCAGGGTGTTCCGTCTAGATGATGGGCTCTACATACTGAAACTGCATGTCAGATTTTTTTTCTGTTTATTGGTAAAAAAAAAAAAACTCTTTTGTAATTCAATTTTTAATGTAGATGAAACCAAAAAATTAGAATTTGTAAACTCGAACTAAAAACACTTATTTTTTAATAATTTTATTTAATATTTATGCTGAAATCAAGTCACTGTTATTATGAAACGAGAGAGAGAATAACAATGGAAGTGGGGAAAATAAAATGTCAGACAAGAAAAAGCCAAAGGGCAGTGCAGGTGGGTAAAATCAGACCACATTTTTATTTATTATTATTATTATTATTAAAAGAAAATAATAGTATACAAAATAGCAAGAAAATAAAAAGATAGGCAAACACGCAACCTGAGCTCCCTTACGCAGGGATTCATTTCAGGCTAATGTATATAGCGTTTGCGTCATCAAGCAGTCATTGGGCTACAGCTGCAGCATCATCCGTGCTGCTCCTGCACCCCGCATCATCGCCATCGTCTGTTCCCTCCTCCCCCACCCAATTCCGGCCGTCATTTCGCCATTCACCTGTTCTTGACCCTACTCCCTGTCTCTGTTGTCGCTCCTGTAGGATGGGGCATTTAGCCCGATTCACCCGACTATTAATTCCTCCGGTTGATGTCAATACACGAATTGAATATTTAAAATTTAAATCCATTTTTTTTAATTTATACCTAATGTTATTAATATCTTTTTATTCAAAGGAAATTTAATAAATTTTGTTCTTTTATTATTGATATATTCTTTTAATTGAAAACAACTATTTTATGATTAGATTAATTTTTAAACCCTTTTGTGTAATGACGAAAAAAATCATAATTTTAATCTTGAATTTTCACAATTTTTGCATTTAAATCTTATATAATTTTTTTAAGGCAAAAATATAAGAACTTTTATTTTAATTGAACTTGATTAAAAAACTGATCTCTAAACTTGAAGATGCTGAGCTGGCAGTCCATGTGCCGTTAGTGATGTGGCATCACTCAACCCCATCAACATTAGTAAACAAATTGCATTTCAGAAGCCAATACAAATAAGAACAAAATTTAACCTTGTATTTGAGAGAAAGAAAAATAAAGAAAGAAGTGAAATAAAAGTGAAAAATAAAAGAAAAAAATATTTTTTTATATGAAAATGGAAAGAAAATAAAAGGAAAATAAATATTATTTTATCTTTTTTAATTTTTTCTTTAAAATAAAGAGAAAATATGAGAAATTGAATGAATTTTTATAAAATTACAATTATACTCATAACTTTTTTGTTTTCTTTAATTTATTTTAATAACTATATTTTTTACAATAAAAAATATATAAAATAATATTTTTTCTTTCATTTTTTACTTTTCAAATAAAAAAATAAAATTATTTTTTCTTTTCTTTTTATCTAAATATGAAAAAATAAAAAAAATAAAATTTATTTTCTCTTTATTTTCTTTCTTCCTTATATTATTTCTCAAGATATCATTCGTGAGATATCAAGAAAATTAATTTTCACCCTCTACCATTGGAATTGGAAACATCTTATTGTTACAGAGTCTTAGGCCACTGCAACTAGTAATGCACCACCAAAAGTCATCATTTTAAAAACGTCCCATCCACAGTAATTATTTTTTTACAACTTTGCATGAACCCGTAACCAATGTACAATCGTTTGAATTTACATTTATTTGCAGCTTCATCAAAATTAGTTTATCATAAAAAACCTCCTTCTGGATCAATCCTAATTTGCTCCCCCATATAACTTCTCAATTTGGCATAATGTTGCTCAAGTGTTCCCATCATTAAGTCTTGAGCTAAAAATCTAGCTCTGCAGCATTGCCAGACATTTGACAATTGCTCCATATCTTTCCATCGTCTTGGCCTCCATTTCTTTCAATGGACAAAACGGATTCCTCTCAAACTTCGACATGAATTCATTGGCCATAAATTCAGCAGTTCCTTGTCGATTATGTTGAACCTTGTAGCAAGTGTGAACATCAGTCAAGGTCTTAATTACAAAAGTCTTCTCATGCAGTAACATGCTCCCATACAATCTCCATGGACATCCGTCCATACAACGGGCATCTGGCTGTGTGCTAGTGCTCTTTACCCAACTGATGTTATATCCATTAAGAATGACATTCTTCCTTACAGCAAGCTTACATTCTGCGACATCTTAATATCTTTGTGTAACCTTAAACTTAAGCGTGCTATGATCACACCTTGGGTCATAGATCTTTGGTCTTTTCTTCTTTTGCCTTTCAACAAACAAATCTTCTTCATCAGTGTTTGATGGTGTCAAAACTCCATCTTAATCAATATCACAATACTGACTGACAGGGATTCGAATCTTGATGGATACCAATTGGTGTTTCTTTATTAACTGCACCACCAGCCGCTTGGCCTACATTTGCATTCTCATCATCTTCGCTACTAATGATGATATCGTAGTCACTACTATTAAATGAACTTCCAAAGTCTGGCAAGTATTCGTCATCTGGTCCATAATCACATAAACCTAGATATTGGAGTAAGGGATCAGGATCACTAGCTACATTATTCTCAACCTTCATTTGTGCACTATCACCAAAGCTTTCATCAACATCATTCAAATTGTCGCCTACCTCCTCTTCCAAAACTTCTGCAAACCCATTAATAGTCCCATCTCTAACCCATTTCAACATGTTTAAGCGTTCAATATCATTATTAAAAAATGCCAACCCCTCACTGAAACCCAACGCAGGCTTCAAACACTCAATCCTCTTAATACCAGCATACTTCAACTTCTTTATATCTTGCAGGAAAGAATAATGCGAAAATTGGTCTAATGAGTAGATGTCGAGGTAGCATAAACTTCCCCTTACTCATGACCTCCAACCCCGATTTTTATAAACTTCCCACCATGGAGGAAATTTATCGTAAATGGATCCATACACAATCACTCCTTACAACAAAACATACACCATCACATACACAAACTCACTATAAGAGTAACCACAAAATGTCAACAACATGAACCAAGATGTGAACAATATTTTCTGATAAAATACTAAGGGTTTGTTTGGATTGATGGTTTATAAAGAGTTAAAAGCGTTATTAATGAAATGTAATGGATAAGTTTGGTTTGAAAATAAAGTGTTAAATTATATTTGTGTTTGGGTGGTAGGAATGAAAAAAAATAGTTTGAGATTAATTTTGTTTGTTTGCAATGGAATAAAATGGAATGTTAAATTAAAATTGATAAAAATACCCTTAAGTTAATGATTAATTTAATTTAGTTAAGAACATTATGTGACTTGATTTAATCTAATGTATTTAATTATGAGAAATTAAATTCTTATATGAGAATAATTTTATTAATTTTGAGAAATTAAATCATTTATGAGAATATTTCATGCCATGAAAATAATTAATTATCAATGATTTGTTATTTAATTTAAATAAATTTAATGTTAATTTATTTAAGTGAAAATATTATATTTATATTTAAGAGAATTAATATAAACATGTTAATTTATATATTTTATGAAAATTAATTTAATTATGAATGAAGAATTTAATTTTATGA